>APFE030800826.1:4259-73656 GCA_000404065.3 Pinus taeda
ATATATATATAGTTGGGTTGCACGAGGAGTGAAAGCAAAGTCATGTAGAGAAGACACAGAAAGGGGGTGCTCAAAGGAGTGGATCAAGCCAGAGGAGAACCAAGAGAAGTAAGAGGAATCAAGGGAGCCAAGAAGATTTGGAGTACATAATCATACATTTGTATATAAATTGAGTGTGCCCAACACTTAGTGATTTTTCATTTCTAGTGAAGTTCGTCAAGTAACAAGATCCAAAATTGTCACTCATTGGAACTTGTAACATAGATTGTCCAGAAACCCAAAATCCCATAAGGTTTATGAATTGGCATTTATAAAAATCGATTCACACTAGGGATTCATCTATTGACGAAATCTATAGGAGATAAGAATTTTCTCCCCGCCCTAGATTGTCAAGGTTGGAAGCAATTTTAATTGGGATTCAGGCATTGCTAGTGGGTTGATAGGCAGAGGTCTTCATAACAAGTGGTTGATAAGTGTCCAAGTGGTCGATGGTGGAAGGTGGGCTAGTCGAAACGATATACTCGAAGTTCGGAGTGCTAAAAACCTTTATGAATTGTTATTTTAATAAATTTTTGGTTTATGGGGTCATGGGTATATATATATGGGCATAGAGTCAGGCGAGGACCATTATATGGCTAAATTCGACCATAATTGCTTAGAGTTGGTCACCATTCCTACTCCCAATTTGTAAAAAATCTTCCCACCATGATTTTTGACGGATTTATATCCTGAAAGGGTTGAAGGGGGCACTGATTTGGGAACCAACTTAGGGGGCGATTTAGAGAAAATCTAGGTAGATTTGCATCAATTTGTATTAGAGAAGACCTATGTCTACTTCATGAACAAGAAGTAATCATGCCACCCATAGTTGACCCAGGCACTAGATGAGGCGCAAGAGGAGATAGACAAAGGCCAATTGCTAATAAATAAGTACAGAGGGTGATGAAGCGATTAGAGGCCAAAATGGCAACAATGGAGGCCTGTTTGCATAGAGAATGAGAAGCACGATATGTGAGTCCATAAGAGGAAGAATCTTCAGAAGAAATAGTAGAAGAACTTGCAGAAGCTAAACTATTGAAGGTAGTTTTGGGATTTTTTATGAGGCCCAAACCAGATATATCTTCTTATATAAGAAAAATGAACCCATTGGAGCTTATTGACTAGGTCACAAAAATGGACAAATTATTTGAATATGAAGAGATAAAAGTTTAGTTTATTTTAACTAAATTAAAGCATCATGCAACTCTCTGGTGGAATGTGTTATATTCTTTCCATTACTAGTTGCCTAAGTTAACCAGGGGGTTAGAGGGGGGAAGAGCCCCCCGTTCGTTGCACCAATTACGTAGTGGTGGGGTCATAGGGGGTTTTAGGGTGGCAGGTAGCACCCCTCTACTCTGGGTAATTTTTTTTTGGACCCTATATTAGGTGGGCAAACCTACCTATGGTTTTCGCACATGGTTTTGGGCGCGATGGTTTTTGGTCCATGGTATTGTATGCTTCGACATGTATATATATGTATTGTAACATATGAAAGGAACATAATGAAAAATCATCTTGGTAGTCCCAGTTTTAGGATCCAAGGGAAAATCTTTGTTTATATGTGTTTTATGTGTTATTCTCTTGCCTTTGTTTAGTTTCCATTTTTTAGAATTCGTATGCAGGTAATTTTTGTACGAAGTTAAAACCTACAGGATGTTGAAAATGCAACAAGATGATGGAGCTTAGTGAAAAGAAGTCGCCTTCACTAAGTGGACCCGCAGGCTATTTTTCGCCCAAAGTCTATTTTTAGACATATGGATCATGGTCTATGAGTTGTAGGATGCTATTTGTGTATGATTGGTCATGTTGGTAAAAATAGATGGACTTCTATTTTTAGACATATGGGCGGAGTCTATTTTTAGACTGTCAGTCTAAATATAGAACAGTCGAATATTATTAGCTCTGAATAATATTTGGACTATAAAAATTATCTTATCCTCTTGGAGCACTTTAGTTCGAGCTACGGATGTGGCACATGCAGCTACCAGAGAGAAATATGTGTTTCCTATGGGTTACTTGAACTATTGCATGGAGAACTTCAGTTAGGACTTCATTGATTGAGTTCTGTGGAGTTGGATCAGGAGTTGCTGGAGTTTTGTTCAATTTGACTTAGTTGAACTAGTTCTAGTTAGTCTAACTGGAAAATAGACTAATGTTGAATGATTTGAACTAGTTATTAATTAATTCACTAATTATTAACTCATAAATCAACTAAAGAATACATCAGTTAACTCAGTGCATGGACAGTTCAGTGGAGACAAGTGCTAGAGGTGAGTGAAAAGGCAAGACAACTGTCAGTTGTGAATATAGTTGTGCATGAGATTTGCACAATCAGTGGATTGATTATTGCCAATGAGGATTGCGTGGTATATCGAAGGGAAATACAAATTTGGATGATTCATTCATTAGTATTCTTATGCAGGATTGTGTAATGGAGGTAGGCAAGTAGGAAGGAGATTTGAGCCAATGATTGATTAACATCTGAGCTAGTTTCTGTGTAACAGGTGGAGATAGTGTTGAGTACTTGTGAGGAGTATTGTACGAAAGTCTATTTTTAGACTATGTCTATTTTTAGACATATGGATGAGGTCTATGAGTTGCAGGATGCTATATGTGGATGATTGGTCATGTTGGTAAAAATAGATGGACTTCTATTTTTAGACATATGGGCGAAGTCTATTTTTAGACTGCCAGTCCAAATATAGAACAATCGAATATTATTAGCTCTTAATAATATTTGGACTATAAACATTATCTTATCCTCTTGGAGCACTTCAGTTCGAGCTACGGATGTGGCACATGCAGTTTCCAGAAGGAAATACATGTTGCTTATGGGTTACTTGAGCTATTGCATGGAGGACTTCAGTGATCGAGTTCTGTGGAGTTGGATCAAGAGTTGATGGAGTTGTGTTCAGTTTGACTTAGTTGAACTAGTTGTAGTTAGTCTAACTGGAAAATAGACTAATGTTGAGTGATGTGAATTAGTTATTAATTAATTCACTAATTATTAATCATAAATCAACTAAATAATACATCAATTAACTCAGTGCATGGACAGTTCAGTGGAGACAAGTGTTAGAGGTGAGTGAAAGCGCAAGACAACTCTCAGTTGTGACTAGAGTTGTGTAGGAGATTTGCACAATCAGTGGATTGAGTATTGCCAATGAGGATTGCGTGCTATATCCAAGGGAAATACGAATTTAGATGATTCATTCATCAGTATTCTCATGCAGGATTGCGCAGTGGAGGCAAGCAAGCAGCGGAGGAGATTTGAGCCAGTGATTGATTCAGATCTGAGCTAGTTTATGTGTAACAGGTGGAGATAGTACTGAGTACTTGTGAGGAGTATTGTACTATGTATTGTTACATGTTCTCAATCAATATAATATAGATAGTTGGGGGTTTTCAACGGTATGCTTTCCCCAGTACATACTGTGTTGATATGTGTGATTGATGTTTCACTGTGCACATGCGATTGTTTCTTAATACTGCTAAATTGATGATCAATGGTAGAGGAGGTTATGTATTATGCATGTATTCTACAATTAGTGTATAATCGGGATAATCTCTGTGAATAACTGTCATATTATTCAAAATTTCTACATGGTATTAGAGCTGGTTTATTTTTAGAAAAAGTTCTACAGGATATCAAAGCGAGGATTGATCATCGGATCTATTATTCAGAAACTGTTTACATTTTATTTCTTCAGGCAGAGTCTGTAATCAGGCCAGGTAGCTTCTGGATTCATCCTTCTTTTGGAAGGTGTGGTATCCGGTGAATTCCCATACAGTCGATCTCTGTACAAGAAATACTTTGTTCTCACGAATTTTAGATCAGAAGCAGTTGAGTTTTTGAGCTGGTGGGATTCGAATTTGTAGCAGTGTTTTCTTGGTGTCGAAGTTGAAATGTCTTTCAACAGATTGTGATTGGAGTATGCCCTTGAGGGCAGCTCAAACTATATTGCATGGAAGGACAAGATGGAAGTTTTATTAGATGATAATGGGTTGAACGATTTCATAGAGGTGGATGTCCCAAAACCTACTGATGTTGTTGAAGTTGTGGCTTGGGAAAAGAAGACAGCAAAGTGTCAAAGGATTCTATTGGACGGCGTGAAGGATCACATTGTATCTAGCCTCCATGGAAAGGCTTCTCCATACTTGATGTGGAAAATGTTGACAAACTTATTCCAAGGCAAGAGCAACCAGAGGAAGTTGGCGCTCAAGGATAAACTCAAAAACATTAAGTGTGAGAATGGAGACAATATGCCCGAGTATCTCACGAATTTCACCCAATGCCAGGATGAGTTGGGAAGTGTGCGTGTGACTATCGATGATGAGGACTTGGTGAGCTTGGCTCTCCTTGGTCTTCTAAAGAGTTGGCATTCCTATCAGGACTCTGTTAATGGTTGGGAGAAATTGCCAGGATGGGAGAGACTTTCGTGGGATCTTGTGCAAGAGGAGATTAGGTGGAGCACCAGAGGCAGTTCTTCATTTATGCATGATGAGGAGAACTGTGCCTTAGTAAGTAAGGCGAAGAAGGGGAAGGAGAAGGTTTCTCTTTCTGAATCCAGCTCTTCCAATGATGGGAAGAAGGGTGACAAATCAAAAGTGTGATGCTTTCGTTGTCATGAGGTGGGCCATTATGCCTCAAATTGCCCATGGAGGAAATCCAAGGAGGGATCCAAGGAAGGATCTAAAGGTGAGGCACTTGCTTCACAGTTTGAGGTGGATTTCACACTCTTCGCATGCATGGTTTCATCCATGGTGGGAAGTGGTTGGTTTCCTGATAGTGGAGCTTCTTTCCACATGACTGGCGACAAAATGTTTTTTAGTACTTTGGAGGAGAAAGATCTCCAAATATTCATAGTGTTGGGTAATGATGAGAAGTATAGTGTCTTAGGCGTAGGCACGGTTATTTTTCAGAGGTAGCATGGATCTCACTTTACCTTGAACAATGTCAAGTATGTACCATGACTAAGGAGAAACTTGGTGTCGATCACGACGCTGGAAGACAGAGGCTATGATGTAGTCTTCAGTAAGGGAAAGGTTTTCCTTAGACACATCATCACTAGATAGGTGAAGAAGATTGGTTCATGGGTCAAGAACCTGTATGCTCTTGAGGTTCAAGACGCATGCAAAGCCTTGAGCAGTAAGGCAACTGATGGAGACTTGGTGGTTGGGAGGGAGGGTATATTACCTCTCAACATGCAGAGCCAGAAGAAGTCTTAGACAATGGTGGAGGAGCCACAATTGGTGCAGCAACTTCAGGAGGTTGTGGAGCAGCTACAACAGGGGAAGCTGAGTGGAGATCGAGTAGAGACATCTACTCATATAGAGACCTCCAGTAGGGGAAAACTTCGAGCCAGGTGGGCTGAGGGATCACATGCAGCCATACCTCCAGGTAGGAGGCGGGGCGATATAGAGTGATCGTCCCAAGGAGGAGGGGCAGGATCCTTGAGGTACCCAACCTCTTGGATGAGACCTTGCAACATGAGCCCTGTTGTGGAGTAGCAGGAACTGACTGATTGGGTAGAGACATATGCAGATGGAGCGGCAGAGACAGCGACAGTGTAGGGAATCCTAAGACAGTTCATAGCTAGCAGGCTGCAGCAATGCGGGAGGCACAAGTGTTTTGCACAGTGCTAGGTGGCACAGAGAGGTGTGTAATGGTGCGAGATGCATGGATATGTTGTAGTAGCGCAGATGTCAGAGAGGGAGCACTTGTCAGTAGCATGTAGAGCTTCAGAATCAGAGTATGTTCCTAGCCCAACAGAGTGGTCAGTTGGGAGTGTTTTTGTTCCAAGTGTTGTTGGAGCAAGTGGACCGAGTCGCATGTGTGCAAGCTCAACAAAGGCACATCAGGATATGGATCTTGGTACAGTCAGGAGGATGAGGTGAAGATATGTGGCTTCATGGATGCATATTGGGTAGGGAGCCCAATGGAGCACATCGACATTAGGTACCATCATATCAGAGATTGTGTGCAGTGGAGAATCATGTTACCTTCATATATTCTAACGGAGGATCATGATGCTGATATCTTGACGAAGGCGCTCACCATGACAAAATTCGAGTACCACTGAGACAAGATAGGGGCTGTTGATAATCCATATCTTCTTGAGAGGGAGTGTTGAAAATGCAACAAGATGATGGAGCTTAGTGAAAATAAGTCTCCTTCACTAAGTGGACCTGCAGGCTATTTTTGGCGCAGTCTATTTTTAGACTATGTTTATTTTTAGACATATGGATCATGGTCTATGAGTTGCAGGATGCTATTTGTATATGATTGATCATGTTGGTAAAAATAGATGGACTTCTATTTTTAGACATATGGGCAGAGTCTATTTTTAGACTCCCAGTCTAAATATAGAACAGTCGAATATTATTAGCTCTTAATAATATTTGGACTATAAACATTATCTTATCCTCTTGGAGCACTTCAGTTCAAGAAACAGATGTGGCACATGCAGATGCCAGAAGGAAATACGTGTTTCTTATGGGTTACTTGAGTTATTGCATGGAGCTTCAGTTAGGACTTCAGTGGTTGAGTTTTGTGGAGTTGGATTAGGAGTTGATGGAGTTGTCTTCAGTTTGACTTAGTTGAACTAGTTGTAGTTAGTCTAACTGGAAAATAGACTAATGTTGAGTGATGTGAATTGGTTATTAATTAATTAACTAATTATTAACTCATAAATCAACTAAAGAATACATCAATTAACTCAGTGCATGGACAATCTAGTGGAGGCAAGTGTTAGAGGTGAGTGAAAGGGCAAGACAACTGTCAGTTGTGACTATAGTTGTGCATGAGATTTGTACAATCAGTCGATTGAGTATTGCCAATGAGGATTGCGTGGTATCTACAAGGGAAATACAAATTTGGATGATTCATTCATCAGTATTCTCATGCAGGATTGCACAGTGGAGGCAGGCAAGCAGCGGAGGAGATTTAAGCCTGTGATTGATTCAGATCTGAGCTAGTTTGTGTGTAACATGTGGAGATAGGACTGAGTACTTGTGAGGAGTATTGTACTATGTATTGGTACATGTTCTCAATCAATATAATATGCAAATAGTTGGGGGTTTTCAGCTATGTGTTTTCCCCAGTACATACTGTGTTGATATGTGTGATTGATGTTTCACTGTGCGCATGTGATTGTTTCTTAATACTGCTAAATTGATGATCAATGGTAGAGAAGGTTATGTATTATGCATGTATTCCACAATTAGTGTATAATCGGGATAATATCTATAAATAAGTGTCATATTATTCAAAATTTTAACACAGGATGGTGTACACAGAAGAGAGAAGGAGAAAGAACAAGCAAAAGATTAAAAGTTGGGACTGGATGCGGCGAAACTCAAAGGTAAGTTTATTTCAAAACATTACCATCTTACCTTATTTAGGAATATGTATAACCTTAAGCAGAGAGGAATGATAGTAAGAGAGTATTGAAAAGAATTATACAAGGTGAAAATAAGGGCAGGATATGCAGAGGATTATATATATATATATATATATATATATATATATATATTGATATAATATATGGATGGTCTTAAACTAGACAATCATGATGAGATTAGTGTACTTTCACCTAATACAATGGTGGATTCATATCAGTTAGCTTCGAAGGCTAAAGAAAAGCTTGCAAGAAAGCAAGCTAGAAAAGGTAAGAGTACTACTATAGGAAGACAGAAGAAAACAAACAGAGGGATATCTATCGCACCAATAGGTGGAGCTAGTTTCTCAAGTCCAAAATGACAACAAGAAGGAGAATCTAGAGGTTGAAGATAATTTTCCAGGGGGTGAGGAAGAAGCAGGGGAAGAGAGGTTCATTTCTACAAACGTGGAAAGCTTGAACACATGGCTTATGATTATCTAGATAACATAGAGACAAGCCAAAGGAATGTTGTCGCTGCTCCAATAGTGATCAGGTTCCCAAAATTAGGCTCAAACTCAAAGTGGCAGAATCTTGATAAACTTAGCTTCAGATCGAAGTGCTCATCATCTTGATTCCAACGGTTTGAATGACACTCGAATCTGAGATCATATGAAGAAGTTAGAGCAAGTCAAAATTCAGGTTTGGCTTGGACAGATGGCAGGACATGGTGATGTGGCAGGATTGTTCAGTGAATGGGGAAGCGCCAAGTGAAATGTTGCCATCAACCCCACAATTTTCAAATTGAAAATTGAAGGTGGGTTGACTTTAAAGAATCAGCCCCAGACTGAGCCAGAGTGTGATGCGATGATCACAAAAACATATTGTAGAAGGGAAGTGTTACAAAATCGACCACGATAGGTTCATGTTGTGATTATGATATCGAATCACTTATT
This sequence comes from Pinus taeda, assembly GCA_000404065.3. Taxonomy (NCBI): domain Eukaryota; kingdom Viridiplantae; phylum Streptophyta; class Pinopsida; order Pinales; family Pinaceae; genus Pinus; species Pinus taeda. The sequence goes on from APFE030800826.1 coordinate 12,634, forward strand.
GCATAGCACAGAGTCTCGTTGTATGTATTACCTTAGCTCCACTTATTGCAATATATTCGGGATGTGATATAGTTATATTGCAGTTGATAGTTTTGTCGGGTTCGCTGCTTATCGCAATGACATATCACTCATGCCTTGTTCACAAACCATAAGACCTGCCAGTTCTTAACGATTACGATTTGTGATGGAGTTTTCGGTGCTGATAGCTTATGGCCACCACGCGATGAAATTTTCTCCCAATTAGCACTTTTTGAAGTGAAATTGTAGGATCATGCCAGAAATGGTGTAATTTGTGGAGCAAATATTGGGAAAACTAGGGGATGTCATAACATCTTTAGTTTTCCACCAAATTAGATGCAAAAAGAGGTTAGATAGCCATTTTTTGATATTTTTGGACTCATTGGAGCAGGTTTCAGAAGCATTTTAGCATTATAAACACATATTTTTACACTTTTGGAGCATAATAGAGAGGCCCAAGCCATTGGAAGCTAGACCAAGGAGACGTAACCTAGGAGGGGTGAATTCCTTTATCATGTTCCTATTGTAATGTGTTTTTGATGATGTTCTGTACATGTTTAGGTGGTTTTTCATTCTCTTATTTATTTTAAATTGATCGTAAAATTTACATAAAGACTCATCATTTCACTTGCAAAAATTCATGAATCATTAAGCACAATGAAAGTATTTTGCTTTTAATCCGAGGAGGATCTTAGCATAACAATCTAATATTCTAAATCAGATCATTTTGTTATCAGAGCCTTTAGGTTTTCTTTGTGAAAGAAGGATTTAACTGTTTGCAAGTTTATGTCATGCTTACAAGGTTAAAACTCAAAAGAGGAGAAGGGAAGCTGGTTGGAAGCCTTGAAATTGGGTCAAGGGGAAGGAGAGCAAGGTTGCCACAATCTCCAACACTTATTCAACCTCAAGTTGCAGTTGAGACTCCAAAGATCATGTCTCATGAAGGAGAACCTACAAACATGACAGAAGATGAGAATACCTGTAGAAAGGATTTATTTCATATGAAAGAGATGGTAAAGGTCCTCTATGAAGAGAGGAATACCAGGTTGCAAGGGGAAAGTTCCAAACCTCCCAAAGGAGAAGGATATTTAGGAGGAGGTAATGGAAAAGGAGGTAATTTAAATGGAGACAAACCTCCACCCTCTCAACCATCTTCTTCATTTTCTTCTTCGCAAGCATCTCCACCCTCTTCCACTAACACAATCCTTACTCAAACTCATCATCATACTTCAAAAAGAATTGGTAAATCACCTTACTTTAAACTTGATGTTAAATTTGAGTTGCTTATGTATATTGGTGAAGTGAATGCAGAGAAGCTTAATAATTGGATTCATTAGGTGGAGGTCTATTGCAAGATTCAAAACCTTCAAGAGGATGACATAAAGATTCAGTTAGATTCCTTGAGAATGGAGGGTGCAACACTAGTATGCTGGGAATCAAAGACCCATGAGGAGATTAAGAAACATGGTAAGATCTCATGTTCTTGGAATTATTTCATTACTGCAATCAAATGATGATTCTACCCCTATCTTATATGTAGAAATCCATCATGAATTGGCAGAACTTTAGAGAACTTAAAGGTCAAAATGTGTAAAATTACACCCAAGAATTCAGAAAAAGGTCTTTGATGTTATGTGTAGATTTACAATCACATGACACACTATTGAGTACATAGTGGGTTTACACAGTTACCTTAGGCAGACTATCTTAATGTTTAATCCCAATAATCTATATGAATGTATGTGTGCAAGGCACTCATCTTGAGGAAAGAGGGAAAAACACCCTAGAAGCAAGTAGTAAAATTCCATTTAAGGGTAAAGAGAAAGAAAAGGGTTTTAAGGGAAAGAAAAATGCATCCATTGAAAAGGAAGAAGAGAAAACAATATGAAAACATTGTTCCAAAGAGGGTCACAATGAAGCTCATTGTTGGAAGCTTCATCCTGAAATGAGACTAAATAGAAACAACAATAAGGGAAAAGAAAATACAATTGTCGTCATTCAAGAGGGTTTGGGATCTGATATGGGTGATGAAACTAAAATTATAGCCATGGGGTTAAAAGGAAAGTAATTCATTGCTAACACTTGTTCTTAAAACTCACAAAATGAAGCATACGATAAAATAATAGAGGAGGAGACAGAGAGAATAGAGAGTGATGCATTATCCACATCTTCTAGTGCTTATGCATCTTATTCATCACCTTCCTTGAATGGGAGATTAACCAGAGACTTCAAGAAGAAAATGATGAATTAAGAAGGCTACTGCAAGAAGAGAAAGAGGAGAAACATAGTTTTTTATGCCAGTTGCAAGCCAAGGATGAGGCCTTGAAAAAGGTGTAATGAAACCCCCATGAGGTAAAAAGTAATTCTTCAACTCTGTGTATTTTTCTTAATATCAATTTCGCCATTTTTGAAAATCATACCACAGGAATTGGCACAAAATTGTTAAGGAGAATAGGGTATGACGGGAAGGGCCTCGGTATTAATGGCCAGGGCATCATAAACTCCATCAAAGTAGAAGAATTAACCCATCAAGCAGGACTTGGGTATGTCAAGAAGGAGGTTGGGGAACATGCCAAAACAACCAATAAACTATCAACAATAGATGATGAGAAGCCCTCATCAGTTCTTTCCAAATTGACAGTGGAGGTAAAACATGTTGATTTCTCCTCAGTTTTGTCTTTGCATAGTATAATTTATGTTGGAGCTCTGGAAGTACCATTACAGGGAAAAACATGAGACTCCTTACCGCGATGAGGTACAAGGAAGAAGAAAGACTTGGTGTTAATGGCCAAGGCATAAATCAACCATTGGAGGTTGAGAAAAGACCTCGATTCACAAGGTTGGGGTGCACTGAAGGACTATGCTCAAAGATGTCAGAAGCTTCCATGACATTGTTGAAACCATCAAGGAAAGAGGATAATGGAAACGGATCACCATAAACCTATGGCAATATGCATTGCATAGAAAGAGCTAAGGAAAGCTCTCCTTCCCATGGTCATACCATATACTAAAAAGAAAGGTATAACCAATCACAATATTGTAATGGTCATTATGATTACAACCATATTGATAATAATGAACAAAAACCATGGAAAAGAATAATTTGTAGTTTTTGGAGATTGCATAACCATGTGTTTGTTGAGTGCTGGAGGAGAATACCAGCATGAAAAAGGATAAGGCATGAAATAACCTCTCAATAACACACAAAGAAGAAGGGAAATCAGATCTGGAGGAAGAAGGCTTATTGTAGTCATTACGATAGAGGTGGTCATCAAAGAGCCACATGTTGGAGGCTCCATCTAGAGTAGCACTATAAGGACAACATCCGTGCATAAACCAAGTGAAACAATTGTTCAACCAGCGAATGTGCCACAAGGGGACGACCTAGTGACTTTGATAAATGAGAGATGGTTCTTCTAGGTGTGGTAGAATGTTGGCCTTATTTTTGTAAATCATGTGTTACAATGATGATGTGTTTTCCATCACTTGTTGAAGCAACAATGATGTTTTTCCTTCTATTGATAGTTAGAGTATTGTTTCCATTTTTATGTAAACTTGACCACGGCGTATGTGTTATAAACTTGTGGTAAGTATGGGATGCTTGGCTCATTTGTTTTGGTCATATAGCTAAACATGTGATTTCCAAGACATTATACTATAGGTTTGTAGGAGATGGAAGTGTCGGTTCATCATTTATCGCTCTAAAGGAAAAAGGTGAAGGAGAAGGAAGGATGACCTTTTAGGACACTTATGGTGCAAACAATGCAGAAAGCAGTTGCATATTATTTAATGCTTTTAGGGAACGAAAGGCTTCCAGTGGGGAGGAGTGATCATGTGCTCAAAATTAGGCTCAAAATAAAAGTGGAAGAATCTCAATAAAATTAGTTTCAAATTGAACTACTCATCATCCGATTCCAACGGTGTGAACGACACTTGAATCCGAGTTCATATGAAGAAGTTAGAGAAAGTTAAATTTCATTTTTGACTTGGACAGATGGTAGGAGAAGATGGCGTGGCAAGAATCTTCAATGAATGGGGAAGCACCAAGTGTGATATGATTTAGAATATTAGTTTGTAGTGTTAAGATCTTCCTCAGATTATTAACAAAATTCTTTCATTGTGCTTAAGGATTCATCAATTTTTGCAAGTGAAATGAAGAGTTTTTGTGTTAACTAAATAAGAAATTTAACATAAACCAGAAATTGAACAGTAACATAAACATGTACAGAACATCATGAAAAACACATTAAAAAAAGAACATGGTAAATGAGTTCACCACTCTTGGGCTACTTCTTCTTGGTCCAACTTCCAATGGCTTGGGCCTCTCTTATATGTTCAAATGCTTCTGAAACCTACTCCAGTGAGTCCAGAATGTCCAAAAATGGCTATATAGCCTCTTTTTCCATCCAATTTGGTGGAAAACTGAAGAAGTTATGACTTCTTCTAGTTCTCCCAATATTTGCTCCACAAATTACCCCATTTCTGGCATGATCCTACAAATTAGCCCCAAAAATGGCCTAACTAGGCGAAAATTTCACCGCGTAGTGGGCAATAATATGTCAGCCAACTCTCTTATTGCAAATTGCAATCAGTGAGCAAACCAACGGTCTTATGGTTTGTGATCACAACGGGGTAATGTGTGATTGTGATTTGGTGGACCCGACCAAACAATTAACTAGAACCTATAGTCACCTGATATTTGGGAACCTATCGCATTTCAAAATTGGTGGAGAACAGGAAGGTAATATAATGTGGGACTCTACTTTCTACGAAGTGCAATTATGATCCATCGCATTGCAACTTCGGGTTGGTCCATCGCATTGCAAGTGTGGGGTTTGTCCTTTAACACCTTTCCGCCTGTCTCTTGTGAAGTACAATTGCAATTTCTCGCATCGTAACCTTGGCTATTCTGGGGTTGATTTTTAGCACTATCCACCTGCAACATGTGATTTGCGATATGCGAGGGCTAATGGTGGCTTGCCACTTGGCGCTTGTCCATTCATTGAAGGGCCTTGTCACATCATCTTTTCCTACCATTTGTCCAAGTCAAACCTGAACTTTGACTTGCTCTAACTTCTTCATACGAGCTCGGATTTGAGTGTCATTCAAACCATTGGAACCATAATGGTGAGCTCTTCAATCTGAAGATAATTTTATCAAGATTTTAACACTTTGATATTTTAGCCTAATTTTGAGCACCTGATCAAAGTGGTAGGCTGTCATTAGCCCCGCATTTTGCAAATCACATATCAGAGGCTGGTCGACGTTAAATAATCGAACCCAAAGAAAGCCAGGGTGCAATGCTATGATTGCAATCTCACATCGCAGAAGGGAAGTGTTATTGAATAAGTCCTGATAGGTTCAGGTTGTGATTTCGATATCACAATCGCATATCGCAAAGTGCAAAGTCCCATTGTACATATTAATTTGGCTTCGTCGATTTTGATATATTCTGGATGCGATACAATTATACTATAGTTGATAGTTCCATGGGGTCTGCCACTTATCGCAAATGCATATCGCCCATGCTATGTTCACAAACCTTAAGGCCCGTTGGTTCTCCTCATCAGTTTTGACAACTTATGTCCATAGTTCGATGAAATTTTCACCCAGTTAGCACTTTTTTGAGTGAAATCGTAGGATCATGCAGTAAATGGTGCAATTTTTGGAGTGAATATTGAGTATAGAAACTGGGAGTAAGAAACTCAGGAGCTCCAACCCTGCTCGAGCCCTCCTCCCCTCAGGGCATATAGCTCAGCGGTCAAAGCCTGAGTGTCATAGGGTTCGAGTCCCGCTATGTCCATAGGGTGGGACAGTTCAAGGGAGAGTCATAGGGAGTGAGACCCTTGGCTTGCCAGTGCTTCCTTTGGCCCTATAACCTTCAAGACTCGGTTGAGCATGTTAGTGCCAGTCTTTGCAGCCTTCCTCCAATGATCAAACATGCTCTTACAAAGTGATTTTAAGGTGTCAAGGTCAACTTTTGTCATTTCAGTGAGTCTTCAAGCAAAATTTGGTCACTAGGCATTAGGTCTAGGGTTTGATTTTACCCTTGTCAAAGTTGTCCAAATGACGTTCCATGTCACCATTGAACTCAGTGTACCATCATTCAAAGGGTTTTTGTCATCATGTCAAGTTCCACTGGGTCATTTTACACCTTGTTCATGCTTCAGTTGTGCCTAAGCAAGGTTCATTTCCCTCTCCTAGGGTTTTGAAGCTAATTTCTCTTGGATGGTGAAATCTTCAGAAAACGTGTATCCTAATGTTCATACACCTTTTCCTATCCATAGTGTACCTTATTAAACACTTCCCATCACTAAATTCACCCAAATTCCTTATTTTCACACAAACCCTAGTTTCTTGGTACAACTTGGCAATTTTCTAGGCTAGGCCTGTGTTTTGCTTTCTTGGACCCCTTCCCCTCACTCAATTCCTAAGATTCCACTTACCCCTACTTTCTAACATCCCTCCCCAATTTCAAAATTTTCTCAAGAATTTAGAAGCCCCCTATCCCCTTCATTTCCCTTCATTTCGACAAATCCCTTGTGCCACACATCGGGATAGGTTTCACTCAAATGATGTTTTTGAGCGCTCAAAGATGAATTTGGGAAACCTGAGAGAGGTTTTTGTCCAAAATAGACCAAGGAAGAAAAAACTCCTTCACTTTTTACACAGGTGTCATGGTTTTAGAGAAATGTCAAAAATACAATCACCTTGGGAGATTTGATACACCTCTAAAGTGACCTTGGTAAAATCAACTTTTCTCCTAACTTGGTTGGCCAAATGACTTTCTTGATGAGTCAGATTATAACTAGAAACAAATACCCTTCCAATGAGCTATCATTAGCTTAATCTGGAGTTGAGGAAGGCATTCACAAGTTAACTGCAATAGCACTCTGCCTTGAGGTGGCCTCATCTGGCACATTTTGACTAGGCTTGGGAGATTTTGAAGGCCTGAATTTGACTGAAATGTTCCTCCAAAATTGCAAATTCTTCATTCCACAAAGTTTCCACAAGGAACAAAGTCACTGAGCATACCAAGGTAAAGTGAAACATAGCAAAGTAATTGGGAGATAAAAGCACGCGTCTTAGGAGAGGTTGGAGTCGTTTTCAGGAGCGCGGCACACACATAGAGGAGCGTGGCGCAAATAGAGACCGCGGAACAGAGAGTGCGACCCCGTAGTGGTAAAAATACAAGGGCGTGACGCATATACAAAGCGCGACGCACTGGGTTTGTTGCACGACGCACACCCACCAAGGCCCGAATTTGTGCCAAATTTGCATCAAATCACTTTGAAACCCTTCAAATGAATAGGTAGGGTCTACATCTTGATGGCTTATGTATTTTTATGAATGTGATGATGGTGTATGGCCATGTATAATTGTAAGAAAAAATGCCTATACCCTACCAATTGAAAACATTAAAGCCATTGCTCTAGGGTTGCAAAATGGTGGTGTTGATGCCAAGGCTCCTCTTTCACCTCTCAATTTTCCCCTTCTTTCCATTTTTCCCTTCCCCCCATCCCATTTTTCCCTATTCTCCCTACCCTAAAACATTACTAAACCCCTATTCCCTATCCCTTCCACTCATTTGTCAAACATAAAACCCAAAAACCCTGCCTTATAAAATCCTTAAACCGTCCTACATGTCCATAAACAAAATTTCCCCCCATAACCACTAATACCATCATATTATTCCACTTCCTAACACTCCCTTTTTGCATTGTTCTCCTTGGTGGCTGAGATCACAACATCACATAGTTTCACTACCATCATCAAAGGGCAGTCCAAGCATAATCCATATACAGTAGACATGACATCTAATCCGTCATATGATCATGAAGAAGAGACACACAGTGATTCACAAACAGAGGTACATGCACCCAGGGCACCTCATAGAGTTGGAAAAACATCTGTGATGACCTGCAGGCTGCCCAACGAAGCCTAAATGAGAGGACACCCATTCAGCAGGAGATAGAGGCTCATCGAGAGAATTGGCTTGAGAGGATCAACATCCACTTATAGGAGTTGTTGGAAAAAGTGAACAAGGACAATTACATGCTCAGGCACATGAAAAACCGTTATTGGGCACGGAATCATGTTTGCAAGGCACGAATAAGGAATTTAAAGGCAAAACTAAAGAAGGCAATAAGCAAGCAAAAGAGGCAAAGGGAGCATGATCATCTTCAGATGTTGGCTGAAACCTCTTTATCCTAGCATGGTACTTGATGGAGAATCTCTAGCCCAAATTTCAAGAAATTTGGGGCATTTTTGGTCATTTGACAAATTTTTAGGCACAAAATAGGGTTTTTCTCCCTGTGCGGCATACCACTGGCGCGACGCTTAGGATTGGGAGCTCCAAATCAAAAATGGTTTGCATTTCTGGATTCAACATGCAAAATCATGACTACTGGTGCATGGACATGAAATTTGGGCATGATTTTAGTCTCCAGGAGGTCAAAAACACTTAGCAAATGACCTCTCTGCCCCTATTTTGACACACAGGAAGCAATCTTGGAAGAATGAAGATTTGGAGGGGAAAATGAGCGCCAAATTCAGAAATTCCACTTGCGTTGGAAAGTGGATAAAACATGATTTCCAACAAGCACAATTGGGTACAATTTGGACTTCTACAGGTACCTCAAAACAGCATCCAAAGTGGCACAGTGCATATGGAATTGGGCGCGGTGCATATAGAGAAAGAGGCCAAATTCACCTCTGTTTCGCGAAATTTCGATTCACAGCTTTCTCCAAGTGGGCCCGCTCATCTACATTTCACTTTTTTCGGCACCTAAGGCAAAATTTAAATTATTTTCACTAGAGGATGGCTTCTATCCTAGTGGCAAAGGAAGCCGAGCAGTCACCCAAGACATTTGTCATTTTTGTAACGCTTCACCTGTAGCTAATGGTTGGCTTTGCATCTCCATTTTGTAATGATTTGAGAAACTCCCCAACTCTGGGTTGTTATATTTCCTCATGGCATAGTCTATTTATTGTATGCAAACCATTTACAAATGGTTGGTTGGCTTGTAATTTCTGGGAGACTGTGGGAAAGAAACTGTGTTTCTTCATTTTATATTTTGACAAAGGATTAATGAAATGTAGCGGCTCTGTTTCATGAGATTCATGTGGTTGTGAGTGTAGAAAATGATATTTTGATTGTGTTTCATATGTATTTCATTATGTGTCATAATTCGTTGCATTTTCATTTCCAGTGAAATTTTCTAAGTGAGATAAGGTAGAATTCATATTTATTTCTCTGCCTGTGGGAAAGTTTCACGTATGTGTTCGTCTTCTGTTGAAAAGGATTCATGTACTTATTCCCTTTTAACCCTCCTAAACAATCTCTCCATTCCGCGTTATTTCGAACTAAATTTCTAGACTTTCCACCTGTCTTGCCTCATGAAGTAATCTGTGCCTTTGTATTAAATTCTCTGCTCATTGTCACCAGTTGGTCCCATACCATCCCAGAAACTCAGTCATTCATAAAAAAATTCTTCTTGTATCCATATTTACTTACTAGCCTAAGATCAATATTTCACTGTAAGTCATCTTAGACCATTCCGTGAGCATTACTCGGAGAGAGCCCTCTCCTATTCTGGTAGGGCTAGCTACTAGACTGAGCATGATTTGCGGTTACCCTGAATTTTTCCTTCCTTCAGCCTAAGGCAGATTTAGGTGCTAACACAGTGGCGACTCCGCTGGGGAGAAAATAGTTTGCTTGAAGATTGTTTTGCCCCAGAACATCTATCAAGCCCAGATCTGATGGTTGATGGTGAACAATGATCAGACATAAGAAGACATCATGCAGAGAAATCAAGTTTCAAATTCAGAATGTGATAATGTTAAGGTAGCTACTTCAGATGTAGATTTAGATTTTGATGACCAAGAAAACCTTGTACTAAGTCCCATGAAAGAGAACTTTGCTGCTGAAATCATTTGGGATGAAGAAGACAGAGTTTTGGATCCAAATGTTCTCATGTCATCAGAACACAGTCTTCCTAAAGAGGTAATCCAATCAACTCATGAATAGCAAGATGAGATCTTTGCCCAAGCAAGTGAAGAAGTTCCTCTGGATGAATTTATGGTAGATGATAGAAATGTTATTGTTAGGTTTCAAGAAACATTTGAAGTTGCTTTTCTCATGATTGATGAATTTGATGAATGTAATGAGAATTTGGCTATCATATCGTATGAATATGACCTACCATATATTCAAACTTCAGAAGATCAGGCCATTCAGGATTCCCTTTCAGATTCCTCATATGTTTCATGTTCTGAAATGTTCTTTGAAGAGGAAATCTGCTCATCTACTTGTTTAGAATTGTTTGAAGACCATGAACCTACTCTTATTTATGAAAAGAGATCAATATCACAAGAAAATGACACCTTGTTTCTTCAGCAGGAGGAAAGACCTTATGTTCTTCATGATCAAATGGCAGATTTGTTGCAGACAATAGTGAAGGTCATTATTGCAGTATTCAGTGATGAAGGAGATCATGGTCAATCATGTTTTTGAAGGCCCAGATACCAGTATCTATTGTTGACCAGAAGATCTGATCAGGAGAATCAATCAAGGAGGCATCTACTTGATTGGCTATATTGGAAGATACATTACACATGATTGTACATATTGCATTAGTATGCAGGTGGCTGTCATAATGTTTTGAAACCCTCAAATCTTAATTGAATGCTGCCATTGAAACAAGTTTTGTAAGTTCTTGTTTTAGTTAAGTCAGTCATGAGTCATTTCCTTTTACATTGAGTCAGTTTTTAAGTCATGTTGGTTCCATAATTAAGCCGGTCTGAGTCAGGTTTCAGTCAATAAATGAGTCAGAGTCTTGTGTGGTTTGTTGAAATAATCACTCCATAGTCCAATGGACGAAGGCACTGTCTGCTCACCCAAAGATCTGCAATTCTTGGCACCTCCAAGGAGCTGGAGCTACCATCCCCCATTGGAGCCAATGTCAGTGTCAGTCTTTGCAGCCTTCCTTCAATGATCAAACATGCTCTTACAAAGTGATTTTAAGGTGTCAAGGTCAAATTTTGTCATTTCAGTGAGTCATCAAGCAAAATTTGGTCACTAGGCATTAGCTCTAGGGTTTGATTTTACCCTTGTCAAAGTTTTTGAAATGACATTCCATGTCACCATTCAACTAAGTGTACCATCATTCAAATGGTTTTCATCATCATGTCAAGTTCCACTGAGTCATTTTACACCTTGTTCATGCTTTAGTTGTGCCTAGGCAAGGTTCATTTCCCTCTCCTAGGGTTTTGAAGCTAATTTCTCTTGGATGGTCAAATCATTGGAAAAAATTGTCTCCTAATGTTCATAAAGCTTCTCCTATCCATAATGTATCTTATTAAACATTTCCCATCACTAAAATCCCCCAAATTCCTCCTTTTCGCACAAACCCTAGTTTCTTGCTACAACTTGGCAATTTTCTAGGCTAGGCCTGTGTTTTTCCTTTTTGGACCCCTTCCCCTCACTTAATTTATGAGATTCCACTTTTCCCTACTTTCTAACATCCCTCCCCACTTCCAAAAATTTTCTCAAGAATTTAGAAGCCCCTTATCCCCTTCATTTCGCTTCATTTCGGAAAATCCTTTGTCCCACACATTAGGATAGGTTTCACTCAAATGATGTTTATGAGAAATAAAAGATGAATTTGGAAACACTAAGAGAGGTTTTTGTCCACAACAGAACAAGAAAGAAAAACCTCCTTCATTTTTTACACATGTGTCATGGTTTTAGAGAAATGTCAAAAATACAATCGCCTTGGGAGATTTGATACACCTCTGAAGTGATCTTGGGAAAATCAAGTATTCTCCTATCTTGGTTGGCCAAATGACTTGCTTGATGAGTTAGATCATAACTAGACTCAAATCGCTTTTCAATGGACTATCATGAGCTCAATATGGAGTTGAGGAAGACATTCAAACGTTGACTGCAACAACACTCTACCTTGAGGCAGCCTCATCTAGCACATTTTGACCAGTCTTGGGAGATTTGAATTTTGATAGGGCAAATGAACTCAAAATTGAAACATTATAGTTGGGTTAAAAAGTATGATCAAAGGCATTTCCAACGAGCTATCCTATACCTGATTTTCACACCAGGAAGGCCTTCAAAAGGATCGTGCAAAAAGGCATAGCGCATAGAGGGAGCGCGGCGCACTGGGAAAACTTTTCCAGTGTAAATTTACACTGGCGCGGTGCACATGGGAGGTGCGGCGCACAGGGCTAAAAGGCCTGAATTTGACTGAAATCTTCCTCCAAAACTACAAATTCTTCATTCCCCAAATTTTCCACAAGGAACATTCATTGAGCATACCAAGGTAAGGAGAAACATAGCAAAGTAATTGGGAGAGCAAAGCACGCGTCTTAGGAGAGGTTAGAGTCATTTTCAAGAGCGTGACGCACACATAGAGGAGCGCAACGCACATAGAGAGCACAGAGCATAGAGTGTGACCCCACAATGGTAAAAATACAAGGGCTCACTGGGTTTGCTGCGCGGCACACACCCACCAAGGCCCGAATTTGTGCCAAATTTGCATCAAATCACTTTGAAACCCTTCAAATCGATAGGTAGGGTCTACATCTTGATGGCTCATGTATTTTTATGAATGTGATGATTGTGTATGGCCATTTATAATTGTAAGAAAAAAACTCCTAAACCCTGCCAATTGAAAACATTAAAGCCATTGCTCTAGGGTTGCAAAATGGTGGTGTTGATGCCAAGGCTCCTCTTTCACCTCTCATTTTTCCCCTTCTTTCCATTGTTCCCTTCCCCCTATCCCATCTTTCCCTATTCTCCCTACCCTAAAACATTACTAAACCCCTATTCCCTATCCCCTCCACTCATTTTTCAAACATAAAACCCCAAAACCCTACCTTATAAAATCCCCAAACCCTCCTACATGTCCATAAACAAAATTTCCCCCCATAACCCCTAATCCCATCATATTATTCCCCTTCCTAACACTCCTTTTTTGCATTGTTCCCCTTGGTGGCTGAGATCACAACATCACATAGTTTCACCACCATCATCAAAGGGCAGTCCAAGCACAATCCATAGACAGTAGACATGACATCTGATCCGTCATATGATCATGAAGAAGAGACACACAGTGATTCGCCAAGAGAGGTACATGCACCCAGGACGCCTCATAGATGTGGCAAAACATCCATGATGACCAGCAGGCTGCCCAACGAAGCCTAAATGAGAGGACATCCATTTAGCAGGAGATAGAGACTGATCGAGAGAATTGGCTCGAGAGGATCAACATCCACTTAGAGGAGTTGTTGGCGAAAGTGAATAAGGACAAGTATATGCTCAGGCACATGAAAAACCATTATTGGGCACGCAATCATGTTTGCAAGGCACGAATAAGGAATTTAAAGGCAAAACTAAAGAAGGCAATAAGGAAGAAAAAGAGGCAAAGGGAGCATGATCATCTTCAGATGTTGGCTAAAACCTCTTCAGCCCAACATGGTACTTGATGGAGAAGCTCCAGCCCAAATTTTAAGAAATTTGGGGCATTTTTGGTCATTTGACAAATTTTTAGGCACAAAACAAGGTTTTTCTCCCTGTGCGCCACGCCACTGGTGCGACGCTTAGGATTGGGAGCTCCAAATCACAAATGGTTTGTATTTTTGGATTTAGCATGCAATATCATGACTACTAGGGCATGGACAAGAAATTTGGGCATGATTTGAGTCTCCAGGAGGTCAAAAACACTCAAAAAATGATCTCTCTGCCTCTATTTCGACACATACGAAGCGGTATTGAAAGAATGAATATTTGGAGGGGAAAATGAGCACCGAATTCAGAAATGCCACTTGGGTTGGAAAGTAGACAGGTCGGACTTTCTAACAAGCATACTTGGGCACAATTTGTACTCCTACAGGTATCTCAAAACAGCGTCCAAAGTGGCATGGTGCATATAGAATTGGGCACGGTGCATGTAGAGAAAGAGGCCAAATTCACCTCTGTTTCATGAAATTTCAATTCGCAACTTTCTCGAAGTGATCCCGCTCATCTACATTTCACTTTTTTCGGTGCTTAAGGCAAAATTTAAAGTATTTTCACTAGAGGATGGCTTATATCCAAGTGGCAAAGGAAGGCGAGCAGTCACCCAAGACAATTGTCATTTTTGTAACGTTGCACCTATAGCTAATGGTTGGCTTTCCATCTCCATTTTGTAATGATTTGAGAAACTCCCCAACTCTTGGTCGTTCTATTTCCTCATGGCATAGTCTATTTATTTAATGCAAACCATTTTCAAATGGTTGGTTGGGTTGTAATTTATGGGATACAGTGGGAAATAAACTCTGTTTCTTCATTGTATATTTTGACAGAGGATTAATGAAACGCAGCGGCTCTGTTTCATGAGATTCATGTGGTTTTGAGTGTAGCAAATGTGTTTTTTCTTGTGTTTCATATGTATTTTGTTATGTGTCATAGTTCATTGCATCTTAATTTCCAGTGAAATTTTCTAAGTAAGATAAGGTAGAATTCATATTTATTGCTCTGCCTATGGGAAAGGTTCACATATGTGTTCGTCTTCTGTTGAAAAGGATTCATGTACTTATGCCCTTTTCACCCGCCTAAAAAATCTCTCCATGCTGCGTTATTTCAAACTAAATTGCTAGACTTTCCGCCTGTCTTGCCTCACGAAGTAATATGTGGCTTTGTATTAAATTCTCTACTCATTGTTGTCTGTTGGTCCCATACCATCCCAAAAACTCAGTCTTTCATAAAAAATTGTTTCTTGTATCCATATTTACTTACTAGCCTAAGATCAATATTTCACTACAAGTCATCTCAGACCATTCCAATTACTTATTCGTTGAGCGTGACTTGGAGGGAGCCCTCTCCTGTTCTAGTAGGGCTAGCTACCAGACTGAGCGTGGTTTGTGGTTACCCTGAATTTTTCCTTCCTTCAGCCTAAGGCAGATTTAGGTGCTAACAGATCATGCCCCATGTCCCACGTGAAACCTTGACCTCATGTGGTAGCATTTACTCATGGCAAGTCTGTGTCAGCCCTAACCAGATGGACAACCTCAGCAGTGAGGTTGACTGTCATGTTTTCCCCTTAGGCTCACTTAGTTTAGCAGTCATCGGGTAGCACCACACGAAATGAGGCCAACAAAAATAGCCTTGGCTCCCTAATGTTAGCCCTTCAAAGTAAAAACGAGCTCCCAGGACAGCTTATAGCATTTGGACAACCATGAGGTTGAGAGTCATGTCATCCTCCCTCGGCCCCACATGAACCTAGAACTCATGTGGTAAGCCTTTCATGGAGGTCAAGACTAAAAACCATTCTTGGCTCCCTAACATTATGCGTTAAACTGTCTTGGAGCTTATCAGGGTATCTAGCACTTCGAAGGATGATTTGTCCTGACACTCGTGGAAAATAAATAGTTTTGGCCCTTTTAGCCTGGCCCTCTCCTCAAGTGCTCATGGTTGTGTACTCATGGGTTGTAGTGAGAAGGGTGGGATGGAGTGGAGGAGTGACAATGCATTGTCTTCCTGTGAGCCTTCATCTTGGGTATGATAACGGGATGAGGGCTAAATCAGCTCGACGTTGGTCAGTAAAACTGACAACTTTATACTCTTAGTGTCCATTGGTGCCTTTCTATGAAAAGATGTTGGTTAGTTAGAAGTGTTTTTTTGGTCAGGAGTTTTTACCCAAATTTAGGATGCAAAGACTCAAGGTTGGCTGAAGCCTCAATGGTCAAGGTTTTCAGTAGACCCTGCCTGGGCCAAAGGATCAAAGTTCAAGGAGAATCAAAGGCTCAAGGTTCAAGGAGGGGCCCCATCAAGGTGGGCGGAGGCTCAATCACTGGCACAAAAACCGAGGCAATCTGACCTATGGTTTAACTAGCGTTAATAGCCCTAGTTTTGGGCAGCGGGCTGACTTCAGTCAACAATTGTTTGACTATGTTTTTCGGGTTGTTCAAGGGTTGTTTCTCGAGGATGTTCGAGTGCTAGTTGACTGGAAATTGACCAAGAATATTAGAGGTCAATTTCAACTCATTTGACCAAGTTCAACTTTGTTGATCTAGGGTTTTGCTACTGCTGATATAAACTTACAAAGGCTACAAGGTAACCTTCATTTATGGCAAGGTACGTGTATGGAAAAATAATTTTAAGGAGGCTTTCACTCTTGGGTTTTGAGTCAATTCATTATATCACGACGGAGGAAGTATTTTGGGTGTCACGTCTTATGACACATCACTTCAGTCCGAACTGTGGCATCAGAGGATTTCTCACCTTCCTTATAAAGATCTATCCAATGCAAGACAAATGGGGACATGGATGCCGGAGTTCCGAGTAGAGCAAGAAGGTGTATGTCTTGGATGTGTCGAAGGAAAGCTCAAAAGGGGACCATTCCACTCAAGCCAAAATAAGACCTCTGATATATTGCAGTTGGTTCACTCAGACATATCTGGTATGATGTTTGTGAACTCTTTGGGAGGATATTTATATTACCTCACTTTTACAGATGATTATTCTTGCGAGACTTGGATACACTTCTTGAAAAATAAGGATGAAGTGTTCACTTGGTTTGCTCACTTCAAAGCCTTGATCGAGAATCAAACCGAAAAGAAGATCAAGATCTTAAGGACTAATAATGGGACTGAGTATGAATCCAATGAGTTCCATGAGTTTTGCAAAAAAATTGGCATTAAGAGGGAGGCTACAACACCATATACTCATGAGCAGAATGGCGTGGAAGAATCGTACGATTGTGGAAGTTGTCTGTGCTATGCTTCACGATCAAAGACTTCTGAATTTTCTATGGGCCAAAGTTATGAATTCCATCATGTGTAAAATTGATGCCCTCATCAAGCATTGGGTTACAATACTCCCGAAGAGATGTTCACTAGTAAGAAACCTCACGTATCTCATTTTAGGATTTTTGGAAGTCTAGCATATTTTCATGTGCCGAAGGAGAAGAGGAATAAATTGGGTGCATTTGGAAAGAAAGGAATCTTCATGGGGTATAGCGAAAATAGTAAGGGCTATAGAATCTATGTGGTTGGCAAAGGGAAATCGAGATTAGCCATGATGTCACTTTTGACAAAGATATGGCTCTTAACAAAGTTGACAATCTTCCTACTCAAAGGGGATCTAAAGAAGCTGATGCCAGGGAACTGAAGGAAAAGGAAGATGAGATGATGCTTGAAGTGGAACAACCTATGGATCCTATTGATCCCCCTCCGCAAGAGCCTTCCTCTTGTAGGAAGAGGCCTTCATGGCTTGGGGGGACACTAGATGATGCTGAAGGACACATTGCACCCATAGGGACTTTATTGGAAAGTAAGAAGTCGATTAGGTATCACGGATACTTGACCATTATGAGCGCCATCATCTAAAATGAGCCTTCATCATTTGCAGAATTTGTGAAGCATCAAGTATGGAAGGATGTTATGACTGAGGAATATGAGTCCATCATGAAAATCGATGTCTAGGATGTGGTCCCTAGACCCCAGGATAAAGTAGTTGTCACTTTGAAATGGATTTACAAGATAAAACATGTAGCTGATGGAAGTGCTAAAAAGAATAAGGGTTGTTTTTTCATTTGTGGCTTCTCTCAGAAGGAAGGTATAGACTATGATGAGATATTTGCACTTGTTTCCCGATATACCACCATTTTCTCAATCATAGCCCTTTCTGCTTCGCAAAGATGGAAGCTACATCAGATGGATGTCAAGACCACATTCTTGCATGGTTCGATCAAAGAGGAGGTCTATGTGGAGCAACCCCAAGGATTTGAGATTCATGATGGAGAATCTCATGTGTGCAGGTTGAAGAAGGCCCTATATGGGCTGAAGCAAGCACTGTGAGCATGGTATGAGAGGATCGATAGCTACTTGATGAAGTTGGGATTCACTAGGACTGAATCCAAACCTAAACTTTACTTTAAGGTTGAAGATGACAATACTCTCATACTAGTGTGGTACGTTGATGACCTCTTTCTAACATACGCAGACCCTATCATTCACAAATTTAGGAGGGACCTAGATTCTAAATTTGAGATGAAGGACCTAGGATTGATGCACTATTTCCCAAGACTAGAAATCTAGTAGAAACAAGGGGAGATTTTCCTATCTCAAGGAAAATGTGGTAAATATATTGGAGAGATTGTGTATGGTGGACTGCAAGCCCATGACTACCCCGATGGAACTTGACTTCAAGAAGTTAAGTGATACTGCTGTCGGACCTATTTTATGAAATGCTATCGAGTTATCGAGTATCATCAACTCATCAGAGCATTGATGTTCTTAGTGAACTCTTTTCTGGATATATGTTTTGTAATCAACACATTGAGTCAACATATGATTGAGCCTCACCACTCACAATGGATTGGTGCCAAGAATCTGTTGACATATCTTCATGGCACAATCCCTCATGGGTTGAGATACACTGCCGAAGGTGTGAGACTACATGGATATACCGATGTTGATTGGGCAGGTAGTGTGGTGGACCGAAAGAGCACTTCCGAGTGTTGTTTCTCTTTGGGATCTACCTCGATATCCTAGATGAGCAGGAAGTAGAATTCGATGGCTTTGAGCACCGCCGAGGCAAAGTATATTCCTGCTAGTATGGCCTCTTGTGAGGTAATTTGGTTGCAAAATCTCTTCAGTGAGTTGTTTTGATTTATATTGGATACCACCATGATCCTATGTGACAACTAGAGTGACATTCATTTATTAGAGAATCTTGTATTTTATGATGTGGCAGTGATTGTGCACTTTTTGATTTAAAAAATGTAAATTACTGTCAACACAAAACGATTTGACATCTGTTTAAAAGTTTTCGAAGCATCCTTTTCCTTGGATGCCTTTGACAATCTAGCAAATTTCTGGAAGGTGTGCCTAAAACAGACTTTTTTAACTGTGCACACAAAATTGTTATTCTAATTCTTGGAATCCCGAACTGTGATCAAATTTGAATGGTTGTCTTAATTTCATTTGGAAAGAAATATATTCATCTAATACTTCAAAAATGAAAGGTTATAAAAGAAATTCACGTCTATTGACAACGGTATATTAAATAATTTTTTCGTAATTTTTTTTCCAAAATGAATCAGTGTCATTCTAAATCTTTATCCAAAAAAAATAACCAATAGCTATATGAGAATACTATAAATTTCAATAGAACTTAGTAAATAAACAAACATTTTTTTCAAATTCCATTAGAAAAAAGTAAACATATGATTTTCTATTTATTCCATGATTTTCAAAAGTATTTGGACTTACATCATTGAAAATATAAATCTATTTTCCCAATGGAAATGGATTTCTATTTGTCATTTGTTTCTATACATCATAAATAGAATTCGTATCTACCTAATTTATAACATGAGGTGCACTAAGAGATAGAAACATTAACATATAGTGTCTCCAATGAAAGTTTTGATCTATCATCATTTTTTATCCTATTTAATTTTCAAAAGTTCTTTTCACAATTTTTTGTGATTGTTGGGATAATGATGATTTAGAAATAATACAAATAAAATTCCCCAACGGTAATTTTTTGCATAAACAATTTATCCATATTTTTGTTTGACTATTTACATCATTCACTTATTCATAATAATGTTGAGTATTGAAAAACTTAGCATCATTAAATACATGTAAATTTGTGAATCTCCTATCTAAAATATTCAATCAACTTTAGAGCAAAACATTTTCCCAAAAGAATACAATCATCTAGTGTCCTTGTTCTTTTCATCTTTGGAAAACATTTGAACCTCAATGGATATAAATATATCATGCCTATGCTTTTTGCAAATTCAAGGGTTCTTCCTTGTTCTTTAACTAAAAAGACATGCACTACACCTACACCAAAAATGCTTCCCAAAAATTGTTTATGCAACATGCTAATAGAAATATCTAAAGTAGTGCCAATAGATGTAATATCAAAATGATCCTCTTGGAATTTTTGATTCAAATATTTAATTCAATGAGCACATCTGCAAGTAGATGGATGAAAAATTGCTCTAGAAATATTGTTGCCAACTCATACATTATTTTCTCACTTGACTCCCAATCCTCTTAAAATAATGCATGAGTTTAATTAAAAATTGTACGACCTTTTCTCTAGAGAACCACCTAATTTGAAGAATTTGTAAGACCTCTAAATTAGTGATTTGAAATGATTACATTATCTCTTTCAATTCTCCATGTCTTTTAGTTGATTTCCCAAGCCATGAATAAACTTTGTTTTCAATTTTGTCAATATATTACAACTATAGAAAATGAGATTAAGCCTCATTGGTTGTTAATGCTTCCCTATGAGCTATGCAATGGATATCTAATAAATGAGAAACATCTCGACAAAGCTTAAAACATAAAAGTTCATGAAAACTCCTCATGGAAGATACACCATCCCAACCAAATCTAACAAACTTCAGAATCTTTATTGCCAGTTGTATCATTTGAATTATCAGCTCCATTATGTGATGGCCCAGCACCCCATTTCCCTTCAGATTCAACTGGCTCAATCACATGAACACCTCCATCGGTTAATCCTATAGCAAACTGATTAGGCTGATGTGGATGTGCAGCAATTACAGATGGATAAATATTGCCACTGCACACGAAAGCCAGAGTGTTTTCATTATATGGGATTAAATCACAATGTGAGTAATAATGCATTTAAAGGATCATCTTATACTGTACACTTGTGTAGTCATTCTCCTTTGAGAAAAGAAACACTATACCTGCTTATGCCTGGCATAAATGCAGAAGGGGCAATACGACAGCGTGGCTTTAGGTCATCGGCATCAAATACACCAACTGAGCCATCACAGAAACTGGCATAGACTACTAGGCCGTCACATGAGTATGTAGCACCGGAAATAAGTGAGGTCATTGGATCCTGAGGAGCCCACTGCATAGCACATATTTTTAGTCACTTCCTATTCTTCAATTATGAAGACCACATACCTTCAACATACCTTCATTTCCGTTAAATAACAATCAGGATAATTTTAAAGGTTAAAAAGTCATCGAAATATTAAGCATCATGTAGTAATCGGCTAGCTATTTTTAAATTACGTGCCTGGATAAAAATAAAATGATATTCAATGAACTGGATGGAAAGACAATAAAAAAATCATTAACTTACAATATGATACACAATATTTAAAAAAGTTATTTGCTCAAGAATATGTGTGGGCGAAAGGTCTTACATGGCGGAGACTTTCCAATTTATAGGCATCGTAAATTGCAATTTGGTTGTCTTGCACAACTAGCAAGTGAACCTGATCTTTATGAAACTGAACTCTAGTATCTGCAAGTGGTGATGTTGATCTTCCTGACTTTGAATGAAGGCTTTTTGAGTTCTTCTTCTCCCATTCATTTATTTCCCATACACACAGCTGTGAGCACAACATTGGTTTCACTAGTAAATTTTATGTGAAGCCTTACATGGTGAAGAAGGTGATACAGTTAATTCGAAAAGGATTAGAATATGTACCCGTGAATCGGCTCCAGAGGACACCAACACATTTAAAACATCAGAAAATGCTAAGCCAGTTATTCGTTTCTCGTGTCCCTTAAGTTTAGCAGCATATTTATTCTGTAATCAAAATAGTTTAGCAGCATTTTAGCAACAATAATAGAGGCTAACATACAAGATAACTCAGAGGAGAAACTTAAATCCACAGCACCTCCTTAGTTAGACAATTCAAAATTCCAATTGTTCCATCCTCCGTTCCAACAGCAATGAAGTTATTATCCTTAGGGTGGAAAGCTAGGAATGACGTTGCTGCTGAGTAATGATAATCTGCCAACATCTGCATTAATATAGTTGTCATTACATATAAGTTTACATTAGATGTTAAAGTGAGGAGAGTTTTGATCCATGCCATACATGATTTTATAGTGAAAAGCACAGCTCTATAGAAATTCTTGAATTTAATGGAGTTGCATGTTTTGATAGAAACATCAAGAAAATAATATTGGGTAAACAGGCAAACACACTGATATATAAAGGAGTAATTACTATGGCAAGCAAGAAATAAATTAAAATAAAGCTTTGGAAAAGAAGGGAATGCCTCACCTGAAAGGTTTTCAGTTTAAACAAGAACATCTTCCCACCAGAACAAGACATTAAATATGAATCATTCTTTGTCAAAGCCATACAGGGATTAACTTCACCCGGACCTCTGGCACTGGTGTCATTTTTCATAACGATTCCATCATTTGGCAGCCACAACTCAGGTGAACTCCTATGCTCATGATTCCATTTCCATAGCTTATGTAGAGCATTGGTGTCCAATGCTAAGAGCCAAGTCCCAGAACATGTGTATTGTAGTCTTGCAATCTGGATGACACAGCAAAGAAAATTACGACTGTAAGGAGAACATGCAAACACATTGAATAATTAACCTTCTATCTAGTTGATATAATTGGATGGCTTGCCTTTCCAGGTGGTAGTGTATCTGGCAATTTGATCGACCTACACTGGACTGGATCTGTCACCTCAGCAATCTTCCAGTTCTCGCCCTTGTTTTCACCCTCATCTGGAATCCTTTGCTTGGAATCCACCATCCCATTGTTATCAACAGTTGTAGTATGTTTTCCAGGAAAATGACTCACAATCAATGCTTCTGGCAGAGTTTTTTCTGGTTTTTCTGTTGCACCAGGAATGTGGGCAACTGCCTTCGCAGCATCGATGAGATTTACAGTTGGAGCCTGCAATTCGATTATGTCTTCAAATAAGATTTGGTCATGATATTGATATATATGCTTAGGGATTACGAACTTTGACAGAATGTTACCTTTGTTACCGAGGGCTCTTGCGGCAGCCTTCTATTCTTTCTCGTTTGAAGTAACTGAATTCCATCTGGATTAGCTAAGACCTTGATTCCATTGTCATTTGTTGTAACAGCAAGCAGGGAACCGTCTTTATTGAATCTGAGAACAGGTCTGGGCTGTAACAGGTAAGGTCGGTCGATCAATATAACATCCAGTACTAACCAGAAAAGCTTAGTAAAATTTTATGTGGGGTAAACTGTCACATATCAAAATATCTATGAATTGATCCTTTTTACCGGCAATCCACCATCAGCATTAGTTATGGACAAGAGATTGATATTATCCATGTCCCAAAACTTAATTTGATTATCATCTCCAGCTGCCAATAACTTCTTTGTTGTGTGAAACTTCACCACCTCTGAGGACCGCTTACCAAGGCCAGAATATGTTCGCTTAACTATTCCTTCTTCGTCGTCCCACTCAACCAAGTATGCATCTCCTCTGTTTGTGCCGCATGAAAAGAGTCTAATTGCACAATGATAAAGCGATTAAAAGTTTTCTGACTTATTTTAGCGAGCTGATATCTTTATTGTGCATTAAAACCTTCCAATTATATAACCATAACATAACATAGAATATCAGATAATACCGTGATCCATCATCACTGTAAGCCATTGTAGTCCACCCATGCCCAGGCGCGTCGAAGCTAATTTCAGAACTTGGTTGATCATAAAACAAGGTTTTAATCTTTCCATCAACAGAAGTAGAGAAAATGTACTGTCATCATTGAAGGAAAAGTATTAATAAATCAGAAAGCTTAAGATAATTTATTGTACGGTATACTTATAACGAAAATGATTTTCACGACATTCTATAAATATCTATAAATATTAAATATTAAGTGGTTGCTAACTAATTCTGTAATACAGATTTCTAAATAAATTAGTAGTATAGATCTCTAAACAAAATACCTGAACATCATTTTTTCGATGAGGACAAATAGCATGAATAGGTGCTTCGTGTCCTTCAAATCTATATTGCATCTCACCCGATCTCAAATTCCATACCTAAAAGAAAATAAAAAGGCAACTAGGAAATTAATAAGGTAATTTATAAGAATAAATATAGAAATTTAATTATATATACTTATTTTAAGTTTAACCAGATTTTAATAGATTTTTTTAATTTAATTTAGTAATTTTATTTAATTTTTAAATTAATTTTTTATATTATATATATATATATATATATAATTTGAAAAAAACTTATCTATTTTATTTTATTTCATTTCATTTTTATTAAAAAAAATCAATTTTTAAAATTATAACATTTTAGTTAATTTAAAACCAAAAAAACAAAACATTTCATTATTTTTATTGTGAACTACCACAACCAAAGACAAAAATGCAGAAAATTTTATATTTGGTTAAACATTTAATGCAACACTATTTAATAAATATTTCTTAAATTCTAATGTTTTGTCTATCTAATAATAATACTCAGACCAGTTTTCTTTTCAAAATATATGCCTAACCCAATTTCTTAATTAAAAAAATAACAAATTATAATCATTTTTTATATATTCAAAAATATATATGATTAATAAAATTTAGAAAAAAAACAATAATATTATAAATACCTTGATGATCTTATCATCTCCGCATGTGATAAATTTAAGCTCTCCATCATGGTTGACGAAAGCAATATCATTCACACTTCCCATATGCGCATCAATCTGCAAAGTTACATGAATGTGTCATTAAAAGAAATGTACTACAGAATACAATAAAAGGCAAAATTTTAAATATTTGTGAGATGAGTAATTTGATTAAGATTTTTTAATTTATTATATTTTGTTTTTAGTTGAAATTTTAAATTTACATCTGAAATAAATAATTTTAATTAAAAATAAAAAATTGATTTTGAATTGAGATTTAAAATCAATTATTGTAATTCATCATTAAAATATCTTGATGATAAGTCACAAGAGATAGTTTTAAATATTAAAAAAAATATAAAATAAATAAAATTGATAAATTCCAAATACAAAAAAACATAACTAAAGCATATGAAATAGTTAAAAAAAATCCTAACAATGTATATGCCCGGCTACCAACTTTAAACTGCAAAATGTTTAACTCCATTAATAAAACATCTTTCTAAACTTGAATATATATATCAACCTCAATGTGTTGCTGCAATTTGTAAGCCTCGCTAGAATGATATATGTGGACTATGTTCTTAGAAAATGCCACTCCTGTAAATGTAAAACATGTCATGCTAATTAATAATAACTTTCATTGTAATAAAATAATAGAAAAATATTGATACACCTAACTACAAGATAAAATAGCCAAATTTACATACCAACCCATACTCCATCTGAACTCCAAATACACTTCTTCACAGATACATTGGATTCTTTTGAAATGAATGCCTAAACAAATATAATAGCACGTGTATAAGTGATCGGAAAAAAACTGCACGTTCTTGAGAAAGTTAGAGGAAACTTCACCCAAATTACTTGCTATTTAAAAATAGATTTATACCGGCACAATCATTTTGAGCTTTGATAAATCCCAAAGTCCGAATGATTTATGAACTAATTTTAGGCCTGATACCACTTCCCAAATTGCAATATCACCCAAATCTGTTCCAACTGCAAAATATTCACGCAATTGACTATGTTCAGAAATTCTTTGATAGTTACAAAACATTTAAGAGAAACTGTAGATATAGAAATTTAGTTGTGGAGCCCAATAAAATAGAGACTTCTTATAATTGAAAGTGAAGATTACCTAATAAAATTGACTGATTCTGAGGATGAAAATCCATGCTTACTACCTTGGAACCCTGGTTGAAGCTTCTTACAACCATTTTAGGAAGATAATTTTCAGAGTACATGTTATGAAGACGAAGTGGTCCTGGGAGGTTGACCTGTAAAGAAAAGGAACGTATACAATTTACAATAGAAACATTTTTACAAGTAAACATAAACTCTACCTCAAATATAACATAATTTTACTCATTATATTTTGTTGAAAATGTAATTTCAACTTCGCTCCAGTGATAAGCGATCCGAGCGACTTCAGCGATGAACACTTCGGCGGTGCGCAGTTCGGCGAAATGGCAGTGGGTATTATAAAGTTTCTTTTATGTTTGCGATAAGCAATCGCCGATATCGCATCGGCGTATCGCTATCGGCGTTTCAAGTGGAGCATGACTTTTTTTATGAATGAGAAATCGCCGATGGGCCGGACCCGACGATGGAATTAATTCATTTTGATAGATTATCGGGTCCACAGTATTTTCGTAATCGGGAAACCAAGGATGCACAATTTTGCATATGTGCATGCAATGAGATAAAGCTCCCGATGAGTTTCAAAGTGAAATTGAATATTGGTTGAGGTACATGCCTGCAAATTAAATTTGACGTGAAGTAAAAGTTTCTTTACCGCCGTTTATGTCAGTAAATCAGTAAATGCAAATTTACTGTGGCTTGGTAAGTTTTGGTGAAACTTTTAATTTCTATCAGCGAGAGTATGGACACAGGTAAAAGTTGGTAACCCCACTTAAATTTTATTGTTTTTTATTTTTATGGCATTATGGCAAGTGAAAATAGATGTAAGTCTTTGGGTTGTCATATATATATGTAATGTTTCTGGTTAAGAAGAGAGAGGAATGTAGAACGTAGCAGCGTATGAAAATATACACAGCAGTGTAAATGAAATGTAATTGTAAAGAGAGGCACAGCAGTGCGTATGTATAGTTTAGGTAGTGCAAAGGAAAAACTCACACCAGCGAATGCAAGAAGAATACACAGAGCAGTGTGAAGTGATTGTAATGATATTGTTCTGAGAATGTAATGGTGTGAGGAATACGCACAGCAGTGCGAAGTAAAGAAAGAAGTAAAGAAAGGAGCATGCAGCAACATGAATGTAATTTTCTGTAGTTGAAGTCTGTTTTTATAGCAGTGAATGTAAAAGAGATTTTTACACAGAGCTGTGTAAAATCTCAAAAGGAGACAGACTAATCTCTTTTGAAATTCTTGGTGAATCCCTCTGAAAAAGAGGATGAATTTTGTATCAGTCTTTTATTAATGAATACAAAGTGTTTTTATGTGTGAGGAAAAACTCTCTCTGCTCAGAAATTTTTAAAGCTTCCCTACGCTAAGATCCTGGAGAAAAAGGGAAACAAAGCATTGTCTTTGTGTGCAATTTTTTTTTGTTTTTGGAATTTTACCAGAAAAATTCCCCAACAGTGGTACCAGAGCTAGTTCAGACTCTTTGAAGGTGTCAAAGAAGCTGAAGAAAGTTTTTTTTGCTGAAGCAACTTCTCCAGCAGTAAAAGAATCCAGGTATTTCTTAGACCAATTTTTTTTTATGTTACTGCTGAAAGAACAATCAGTATTTTAAACACACAGTCAAATTTTAAGCATAACTAAGAATGCAAGGAATGGCCAGCACAAGCACTGGTATGGGTATGTTTAACACTCAGCTCCCACAGTTTAATGGGAAAAGCTATGACTGTTGGGCAATAACCATGAGAGCCCTGTTTACCTCACAAGATTTATGGCAATTTGTTGAGGAGGGTTTTGAAGAACCAGCAGATAAAAATGAGTTTAATAGCTTAACTCGGGCAGAGAAAGAGCTGTTGAAGAGCTATAAAAAGAAGGATGCTTTGGCCCTCTACTTCTTGTATCGAGCAGTGGATGAGAGTGTGTTTCCAAGGATAACAGCAGCTAAGACATGCAAAGAAGCATGGGAAACTCTCAAGAAAACCTATCAAGGCATGGAGAAAGTAAAGATAGTAAAACCTTAGTTCATTGAGGAGAAAGCTTATGATGAAAGCTTAGAGAAAATAGTGAATGATAAAAATTGTTTGTCTCGTGACGAAGATGATGAGGAGATGGCTGAAATGCATCCCCAAACAGCAGCGCCAACACAAGGGAAGCAAGTCGCACCCTTGAGGAGAAGTGAATGTGTTTCTCCAAGGACACCACAAGAAGCAACAAATGGAGGTACGAATTCTTTGTTTGCTTTATCTAGTCATGTTGATGACTCTGTTCATTTCAAAAATGCAGTTGAAGATAGGAAATGGACAAAACCCATCAATGGGAGAAAGGAATTGAAGTTCCTTGAAGATCTGTTTAAAGAATATGGAGTTCCATATGTAACTCTTGCCAAGATGGCTGAGATGGGCTTTACTGCCAACACCCTTGTCAATATGACAGAGGAAGAGATTGAAGATTTGATGAAGACCCTGGTAGAACTCTATCAGATGGATCTTCCTATAGGGAAGAGATATGAAATTACATCTACCATGAGAGCAAAGAAGGAGCAAGTTGCTGATATTATGACCAAACCATTGGATTAGAAAAGTTTCGAATTTTTGATGAAGTGTCTGGGTATAACTAATAACCCAGCAGTTGAAATTAACATGGGCATATGGCACGTGATTGTAACTTAACATGGGCTCTTACACAAGCTAGACCCATGCAAAAGAAGAAAGTTACAAAAGTATGGAGAAGGAAAGAAATACAGTCTGAAAGTCCCTTGAGCTCTCCAGTGGATCTAAGTTTCTTTTGAGAAAACTTTGCTGAAAGAAGACGAAGCATACAGTTAAGGGGAGCATGGATAGCGACGAGAGCACAGTCAAATGGGAATCCGCCATCGTGCAGCAATAAAACAACTCAGGAAAAATCAGCGTTTCAGAGAAACATTAAATGAAGTTCAATGGCATTCGTAAATGGTTGGTGAAGATTTAATTTTAATGTTTTATATTTGGTCACGGAAGTATGGCTCAAAACAAAAAAATGTCATATATTTTTTATGTATTGTGACCAATGCAGTTGCATAAAAAAAAAAGATTTTTCCCTTAGAGTTAAAAAAAGGGGAATGCGCAACCATGCATGAAATCTTTGTTGAGAGTGTTTATTTTATGCACAATAGTGCAGAGGTGAAGCAGCATTAAGCTTGTGGAAGCAGAAGCCATGAAGGTATGTGTTTTTAATAGCTGTTAAATGAATTATATGCATTGTAATGCAAAGCAAGGAGATCCGCACATCAGTGCGAAGGCAAAACAAAAGGCAAGAGATGAAAAATGAAATGGTTCACAGCAGTGAATAAAAACCTAGGGGAGCACAACAGTATGACATGATGAAAGTTTGGAATTCCTTTTTACATGTGCTTATAGTTAGATTTGCAGCAGCAAATGAAAGTTTGGAATTCCTTTTTACATGTGCTTATAGTTTGTTGAAACGAATGGGAATGAAAAAGTTTTTTTATATGTAATGTGAAAACTTAGAATTTTAAATGTAATGAGAAATTTCACACGAGTGAATGTGAAATAAATTCTTATTTTACAGCAGTAAAACAAAGTAAGAATTTCTCAACTTACAGCAGTAAATGCAAAATTTTTTAACACAACAGCGTGTTGAGAAGAAAAAGAATTCTGAGCAGCTTACAAATGGAGTATAAGTTTTTCACAGCAGAGTAAATGAAACCAGAAGACTTTTATAGCAGTAAAAGTAAATTTTATTTTTTCACACAGCAGTGAAAAAGAGTTATGTAAATTTTGTTTTGTTGGGAGATTGAAATGCATTGAAATGTAGTGAGAATGTAATCAGGTTGCATGTATGAAAATTTTAATTTTACAGCAGTGAATGAGGATTTTACACAGCAGTGTAAAATTATTTGTAAAAGAGGCAGAGTAATATTTTTGCTGTAGTGTAAAATTATTTGTAAAAGAGGCAGAGTAATATTTTTTCTATTTTGGAACTGCATCTAAAGCAGTATCTGGTTGTAATCCCTCTGCCAGAGGAAGTGAAATTTTGGTGAATCCCTCTATCAAAGAGAAAGGTGCTTTTCAGCACAGTCTTTTGGTCAATCCCTCTATTAAAGAGGAAGGTGTTTTTTTTGGCAGTCTCTTGGTGAATCCCTCTCTCAAGAGGAAGATTCTTTTCAGCATAGACTACTGAATCCCTCTAGTTTAGAGGAAGATGCTCTTCAGCATAATCTCTGGTGAATCCCTATGTGTGAGGAAGACTCTTTCTTTGTTTGTGGAACTGCATCTGAAGTAGTGCTGGTGAAATCCATCTGTTAAGAGGAAGATGCTTTTCAGCATAGACAATGGTGAATCCCTTTGTTAAGAGGAAGACTCTTTTGCAACAAAAACATGTCAAGAAGTTTGGATGAGAAGGATGTTGAGGAGCTTAGGCTGAGAGAAGGCAAAAGCAATAGTGTTTTTTTGTGACAATAACTCAGCTATTGCATTATCAAAGAATTTTGTGTTTCACAAACGAACGAAACACATTGATACAAGGTTCCATTACATCAGAGAATTGTCGAGCAATGGAGCAATTGTCTTAGAACATTGCAGGACTCAGGAACAGGTAGCAGACATTTTGACAAAGCCATTGGATCAGAAAAGCTTTGAATTTTTGAGGAAATGTTTGGGTATGATTGAATGCCCAACACTTGAAATTAAAGGGGAGTGTTGAAAATGTAATTTCAACTGCGCTCCAACGATAAGCGATCCGAGCGACTTCAGCGATGAACACTTCGGCGGTGAGCAGTTCGGCGAAATGGCAGCGGGTATTATAAAGTTTCTTTCATGTTTGCGATAAGCGATCGCCGATATCACATCGGCGTATCGCTATCGGCATTTCAAGTGGAGCATGCTTTTTTTATGAATGAGCAATCACCGATGGGCCGGACCTGACGATGGAATTAATTCTTTTTGATAGATTATCGGGTCCACAGTATTTTCGCAATCGGGAAACCAATGATGCACAATTTTGCATATGTGGATGCAATGCGATAAAGCTCGGACCCGATGAGTTTCCAAAGTCAAATTGAATACTGGTTGAGGTACATGCCTGCAAATTAAATTTGACATGAAGTAAAAGTTTCTTTACCACCGTTTATGTCAGTAAATGCAAATTTACTATGGGTTGGTAAGTTTTGGTGAAACTTTTAATTTCTATCAGCGGGAGTATGGACACAGGTAAAAGTTGGTAACCCCACTTAAATTTTATTGTTTTTTTATTTTTACAGCAGTATGGCAAGTGAAAACAGATGTAAGTCTTTGGGTTGTCATATATATATGTAATGTTTCTCGTTAAGAAGAGAGAGGAATGTACAAAGCATCAACTTATGAAAATATACACAGCAGTGTAAATGAAATGTAATTGTAAAGAGAGGCACAACAGTGCGTATGTATAGTTTAGGTAGTGCAAAGGAAAAACTCGCACCAGCGAATGCAAGAAGAATACACACAGTTTAGTGAAGTGATTGTAATGATATATTTCCGAGAATGTAATGGTGTGAGGAATACCCACAGCAGTGAGAAGTAAAGAAAGGAGAATGTAATGGTGTGAGGAATACGCACAGCAGTGCTAAGTAAATAAAGGAGCATGCAGCAACATGAATGTAATTTTCTGTAGTTGAAGTCTTTTTTTACAGCAGTGAATGTAAAAGAGATTTTTACACAGAGCTGTGTAAAATCTCAAAAGGAGACAATGTAATTTTCTGTAGTTGAAGTCTGTTTTTACATCAGTGTTGAAGTCTGTTTTTACAGCATTGAATGTAAAAGAGATTTTTACACAGAGCTGTGTAAAATCTCAAAAGGAGACAACGTAATTTTCTGTAGTTGAAGTCTGTTTTTACAGCAGTGAATGTAAAAGAGAGTTTTACACAGAGCTGTGTAAAATCTCAAAAGGAGACAATGTAATTTTCTGTAGTTGAAGTCTGTTTGTACAACAGTGAATGTAAAAGAGATTTTTACACACAGCTGTGTAAAATCTCAAAAGGAGACAGAGTAATCTCTTTTGAAATTCTTGGTGAATCCCTCTGAAAAAGAGGATGAATTTTGTATCACTCTTTTATTAATGAATACAAAGTGTTTTTATGTGTGAGGAAAAACTCTCTTTGCTCAGAAATTTTTAAAGCTTCCCTGTGCTAAGATCTTGGAGAAAAAGGGAAACAGAGCATTGTCTCTGTGTAATTTTTTTTTGTTTTTGGGATTTTACGAGAAAAATTCCCCAACATATTTAACCATTAAAATTGTAGGAAGAAAAAAATAAAGTAAAATCATAATTTAAGATCGTCTTTTGTGTACTAAAATTTCAACTAACAGATAAATCATATACATCGCTATAAGGAATGAAAAGTGCAGTATCAATTCATTTTTTCATAAAATGCACTAAATGCACTAAAAAGGCCTTCACAAACATTTATGAAATGAAGGCTATCTATGGCTATATATCCCACCTCATCAATCTCACCAGTTCGGAAACGCTTCAGAAAATGTTCTGATTCAGCAAACTGATTATTCGTTCCATCTTTGATTGTTGGAGTGGCTCTAAGCCGTTTCAGCCAATTATCTAAAGTGATTAAGCAGAAACATTAGAAACCAGCATTGCTATTATTATTTTATTTTCAACTAATTACCAGAGGCAACATTAACCTAGTGTTGAATTATTAAAACGATACATTTGTTCTTGCTGCATTTATTAACAGGTATATAACATCTAATAGTTGAAGAAATGCGTACAAGGAAAAATGTAAGGTTTCTGATCCTACAGCAATGATTACAAGGAAACATATATAGTTTCTGGCTCTACAGATGATCAAATAGCTAACCTGTACTTGGAGTTGGTACCACAGCAGCTGAAACAGAAGCTAGTGCAGATGGCATAGAATGATTAATATTTACCGGCCATCCTGTAAAACCACTGGGAGTGGGCGCAACTGCAGGTTGAAATGGCTGCAAACAGTTTCATAAAATGTTACCAAGCAAAGCTAGATAGAGTCTGGATCAATACATGTATGACGCATATCAAAAGGTGAAAAAACATAAAGCAAATATTCAAGATGTTAATCAAAACTGTGACTTACAATATATGCTGTAGGAAAGGGAGGAAAATCCATCCGGTTTGAAGAATTGTTTGCCTGAGATGGAGTTCGAGCTCCATTTGCAGGCTCACAGTTGTGATCCATAAAAATTGTTGTGACATTTGGATTAGATCGAGGGTTTTTGCAACTGTGATGCTGCCAATTAATACTGTAGAAAAGCACAGCGTATTAAGGAATACATCAGATGGTTGTTAAAAGTTGCAATAGATTCAAGGGGAAGTGTTCTCGGAAAGAAACGAATTTAAAATCAAGAAGTCATCTTTTTGAGGTTCTAGAGAAAGGGTGAATCAGACTTAATCTGAAATGATCAGAAATGTAGAACCTCTGATTAATGAGTAATCTGAGTCTGGAATTTTCCATGGCGGGGAAGGTCAGCTTGTGTTGGATGTCATCATTGCTTTCAATAAGCTTTTTAATATTCAGAAATGCAAGGGTCCGTTGAGCCTTTGTATCTCGACTATAGTCTTGAAGATGCTCATTTTCCCTGCATGTAACCAACTAATCGGTTAGACCATCACCAAAGCAGAGAAAAATCTGAGATGAGGAAGTGAAACACAGTAGACAGGAATATACCTGAAGTCGTCCAAGGTAAGAAGGTTTACTAGCTGAAGGTGGACATCTGGACTGAACTCTTTGAACACTTTCATATCATTGCCCAATATATTCACAGCGCTTAATGAATCTTTCCTGCAAAATCATAATTATAATTCAGAATCTTTAACTCAATACTATTAAAGATTGACCATTGTCTTCACCGATTATGTCCATATTAACATGACGAAAATCCAAAGAACGAAAATAAATCATGGCTGATTAAAGGAGTGTACAAACAATAATCTCAGCAAACTTTATTATAAAGCATTGAAATTTTCTGAAGACAAAATGATGACCGACTAAGCACAAGGTGCAAGAGAAACTTCGATATGATATTTGCTGTTTATTTTGAGATTTATGAATCCGTTATGACAATGGGAATGTCACACCGCTACCATAATCTCAGAAATATTACAAGAATCACACATCCAACAAACCTACCAAAATCATCAAAGGATAATAGATAGAGTGGTTGATAGTCGATTTAAGTGCTCCTCTATCGGGATTCTATTGTCCTCTCCGGAGACATGCAATTAGTTCATTTCAACAATTTGAAAATCGTGCTGAGTAATTTTTATAGGTCCGGAATGGCAAGAAAATTTAAATTTCTTGACATTGAAGTGAATAATAACAATAATTGTGATTCAATCCGGATTCTTACCTAGAATAGTCTTAAAACAAAACTACCAAAATCTTAATAACCCTGTCCGCAACTTCAAAAGCACAGACATTGCAAACCCTACTGCAACCGGACATATCAAATGCAATAACCATAGCCCTACAATCACAAACACGAAATGGCAATATCCCACATTCACAACTACCAAAAGTCCAAAAACAGAGAAAGCAATCCAAAACTTTTAAATTGGTCCAAGAAAACATACCTGTCCAGTGCTTCTAAATACTTCTGTTGTCTAATCTCAAAGAACATCTTCACAGAATTTACATCGTCTCCGCGGAGACTGATAAATCCCGATAAGTAACGGTCAGCCTGATCGAATTCTCCGGCCATCATTAGGCGTTCAAAGTACTTGAGGTCGAAGAAAATCCCCGTTTCTTGTTCTAACCTGCAGCGAGGAGAGCCGAGGTCCGGCCTTCATACACAGGACATTTGAAAAATGGAATGGAAAAGAAAAATAAGATAAAAGGCCGGGAAAAGTAAACTTACAGGTGGGCTGTCTCTTCAAACTGCTCCTCCTTCAGAAACTGCATGATAAGGAACACCAGTTGTTTGCTCAAACTAGGCATTGTACTCATCTTTATAGATCTGAAAACCTTTAAGTCCCTAAGCCTCTCGCCTTCAGGGTCTCTGCACCAAGAAACAATGAAAATTCTACCCCTTCCTGATCAGGCGATCAGGAATACTATTCTTATGAGCTCGCCCGTAAATAAAACTAAATCATGCGAACAAAACCTTTAAGTTTCTAAGCCAAAGTTCCCGCCTTCAGGATCTCTGCACCAAGAAACAATGAAAAATCTACCCCTTCCTGATCAGGCGATCAGGAACATTATTCTTACGAGCTCGCAGAACTAAATTTTGCGATCAATTCTTAATGAAGGTTCCACACCAAAAAACGATGGAATTCGGCCGCTTCGCAATCAAAAGATCAGGGACAAAAGCTCACCGGGCAACAAAACTAAATCTCCTGATCAATTCTTATTCGGCAGAATCAGGAGAGAATTAAATAAAACAGGAAAAAAGAGAAGAAGACTGCTCAGCAGCGATTGGACAAGACAGTATGTAAACTGCCGGAATCTGATCTGTGACCAAAAATAGCGAAATCAGACAATCACCACCTCCGAATAGGTTTCTTCCGCTTCTGTTGGTGGTATGGGATTGCTACATATAGGCAAAGAACTTGGTCTACGCTTCCATTAATGCACGCATATCCAGAGAAAAGAGAGGAAAGGTCGTGGAATTTGAACTTAACTCTGCCCAAAAATAATTTTAGAAGAGAAAGATCACGACAATAACAACACAAAAATATATTTACACTTCGGGAATACCCGGACATCACGTTCGCGGAATAAATGTGCCAAATATGGAAAATAAAACAAATATGGTCTTTTTTACGGATATACTTAAGTTGTTTGCTTATAATAATGACCATCGATAACTCCACATTTTACGGATCTACATAAGTTGTTGGCTTATAATAATGACCGTAGGGTTTCAAAAGTACCGTAGGGTTTCATTAGGGGTAATAGGTTAAAATTCCAAGTTATCAAATTATTGTACATAATTGTTTTGGCGGGTTATATTTGGTCAACCTTTAAATATATATAACTTTATTTTATTTTATTGAATTATTAAAAAGTTGTTTTTTGGATGTAAAAAAAAATTTAAGGTGAGATTTGTGTTATTTAAACTGGATTTTTTATTTTACATGGGTTCAGCTCCCTGAATTTTCATAATTTTTAATTTAAAAAACAATATTTATTTGTTTTTAAATATATTATTAGTGAATTAATAGTAAAATAACCATCAACAACTCGTTATTTAAACAATAAATCTCTTTTAATAATATTAGCTCATTTATTCTAACCTAATTTTCTCTTATCTCTAGAAATATAACATTATCATCTTATTATTATTAGATTTATTAATATGTATAACGTAAATTACTCATTTATTAATTTATATAACTTAAATTATTCACTCAAATGAAACCATTCAAAATTTTAAATAACCTCTAATTTATTTAAACAAACAATTTTCTTGGGATAATATCCGCTAATTTATTAATCTTACCTAATTTCTCTCATCTCCATAAGTAAAATAATAATATAATAATAATAAGATTTAATTTATTTATGGCCTTGGTCCTAAAGTCAAATATAGTTGTTATGTAGCTGTTAGAGTCTCTACTCAGCCTATTTAAATTGCTAAAGCCTGATCTGTTTCTTCAACTTGTCCCGACGATGAACCACACTAGTTGGTTCCAAACGTGTCGACAATAATTTTCTTATGTGATTTACGCCGAAGCTCTTTTTACAGTTATAAAGATTATTAGTAAGCAAATATTGAAATTGAAATTTAATATAAATATAGGAATTATATTTTAATAAGATTTATTTTGTATTTTTATTTTTATACAAAAAAACATTTCAAGTTGAGATATTTTTAAACGAATTTCAAGTTGCGAATTTTTGGAAGCTTTTGGGGCGGCTTTTTTAGGTCGAATTTATCTAAAATCCAGGAAGAATTTATTGAAATTACAAGCTTTATTGGTAACCCCTACACACTAGAAGTGTCCTATATGTTTTTGAGGGTGGCAAATCCACATATATAGTCAAAAATCCATTTTAAATAACATAAATCAATAGTTCACCTCAAATTTGTCCATCGGAAAATCCAAAAAGTCTCACTAAAGACAAGTTCATTTTTAAATAATTAAATAACCACATTAGCTGGTTCAAAACTTTGACCAAAACTCAATAATATGATTAATCCAAAAGACGCTCATTATCAATATAGATTACAAAAGTCTAAGATTTAATATATTTTTAATTATTTAAAAGATTTTTAATTAAGATAAATTAGTATTTATGGTTATTTATCCAATTAACTGCATTTAATTATATATCAATTTAAATGATATATACTTTAATTTATTTTTTATATTTAATGCAATTTTTTATTTTTAGATAATGTTAGATTTTTCTAAGGGATGGTAGGATGCAGAGGAATTCTTCTCAATCTTGAAGGAAAACTATTAGCTAGGTATGCCTAGGGGCTAAGAGAGAGAACCAACAACATTGCAGAGATGTATGTGCTATATAACAACATGTAGATGCCAAAAATCTTAAGATTTCCTCAATATCAATTATTATCGATTTTCTAATCACTATCCAAAACCTCTTCAGAGGCTCTCAGAAGCTCTTATATGGAGAACAACCAAATCTCCCTCCTCCTTTCTAGAATTCAAGCCTTATTGAATGATTTCTCTTCCAAATCTTATTTCCATGTTATGAGAGGAAAGAATAAAGAGATTGACTTGCAAACTAATAGGGCATGCCAACTAAGTACTGAAAAATAAGAAATGAATGGATCAATTGAATAACACGTTATTCTAGAAAGAGATTAATAATACATGTTGGATCTCTTCTCCCCAAAGGAGATTAATAATACATGTTGGACCTCTTCTCCCCAAAGGAGATTAATAATAAATGTTGGATCTTCTCTCCCCAAAGGAATGTGTAGAACCAAGGTTATTAGACAGCTTAGCACAAATTATAGAAGCTCATCCCTATCCCTGTCCCTCTTAATTCCAATCTGTGCCGTATTCAACACCACCTCAAGTTGATGGCATAGTGGCTACATCATGCTTTGCAGTATGATGGAATGCTTTAAGTCCGACCATTTGCAGGATGTGGTCAATCAGGAGGAAAAACTTCGAAGAGTAAAAGCAATGCTGAAAGGCTGGGTTAAGACCTTGCCCAATCCCGCTGTGGACAGAAAAAAATACAAAGCGAACTTGAAAAACAACACCTCCACCTAGAAGCTGCCGAAATCACCAAAGAAGAGTTGGACAAGGAATCTTCGCTACAAAAAAAATTCCGTAAGGCCTGTCTGGCAGAAGAAGAGTTTTGCAGGCTCAAATCAAGGAGTCTATGGCTCAAAGCAGGTGACCAAAATTATTCTTTTTCCCACAAGAAGGCTCAAGCCAAAAAATGCTACAATTCTATCTCTGAAATCAAAAAAGATAACTGCACTTTAAAACATTTTGCCAACATTAAGAGGGAAGCTTCAGATTACTTTGAGAAGATGTATAGTGAAGGCATGGAGACTAGCCAAAACGACAATCTGCTAGATGCTATTCCCAACCTCATCACATCTAAAATGAGCCAGGCTCTTGAAGGCAAAATCACCAAAAATGAAGTTAGGGAAGCTCTCTTTGCAATGGAACCCGACAAAGCCCCATGCTCGGATGGTTTCACGCCCAGATTTCTTCAGGCATGTTGGCAGATAGTTGAGAGGTAGCTCTTTAAAATGATCCAGAAGTCCCAAGAGTGTCAGAAAATTGGAGGCTGCACAAACTCAGTATTCCTCGCCCTCATCTCTAAAGAAAAAGGTGAAAACTCTTTTAATAGATTTCGCCCTATATCCCTATGTAACATTGGATATAAAGTGACTACCAAGGTTATAGAAAATAGGTTGAAGAAAATCCTCCGCAAAATCATCCTGGAGAATCAAGGTGGATTTATACATGGCAAGCAGCTAGTAGATAATTTCATCCTGGTCCAAGAGGCAATTCAGTCCAGTCTTCGCCGAAAAGAAAAATTTATGGTCATTAAACTCGATCTAGCTAATGCATTTGACCATGTAAGACATAGATTTTTGTTTGTTGTTTTGCACAAACTTGGATTTGGTCAAAATTTTATCAAGTGGATCAGAGCTTGTATTTCAGAACCCTGGATTGTACCTTTAGTGAATGGCAGGGCTACTGACTTCTTCAAAGGTTCTAGAGGGCTGAGGTAGGGGTGCCCCCTCTCACCCCTCCTCTTTGTGCTGCAGGCCTCTGTCCTCAGCTTCTATTTAAACAAGAAGCAACAAGACCAAGATATAGTTGGCCTGTGGATAGCAAGAGGGGTTAAGAGCATCAACCATGCCCTCTTCGCAGATGATACCTTGTTACTGGGGGCTACAACTCAACTGTCTACTAGCAAATCTAAAGAAGTGCTGGAAGATTACTGTAAAGTATCGGGAAGTGAATTAAACAGGGGTAAATGTCATGTATACTACTAGAATATCCCAACTGCTTCAGCAAGTTCCATAGCCAGATGTGGAGGCTTTGCATCCTCACCATCTTGGACATCCTTTAAATACCTTGGGCTGCCCATCTTTCATAAGAGGGCTTTGAACAAGGATTGGCATCCCCAGATAGAAAAATTCAAAGCAAAAATGCAGGCTTGGGGATCCTCTTGGCTCAACATTGTCGGAAAATCAGTGCTCATCAAATCCGTGCTTAGCAACCTGCCACTATTTCAATTTTCTGTCCTTTTGGCATTGGTGGGAATCATTAAGAGGATGGAGGAGCTAATCTGGAAATTTCCTTGGAAAGGAGGTGAACATAATGAGAAGAGAATCCCTCTGGTGAATTTAGAAATAGTCTCCAAACCGCTACAGGAGGGAGGATTAAACTTCAAAAATATAGGTACGCAAAATTTAGCAATGGGAGCCAAACTGGTTTGGAAGATCATAGTGCCAAAGCCAAGATGGGTTCAGCTGGCGCTGTGGAGGAAATATTTCAGAGGAAAGAAACTGCGATGCCTGGAACAACCCAAAAACCAAAATAGAACCCCGTTCAACACTCTAGTTATTAAAATTGGTCCACTAATAAGAGACAACGCCTGCTGGATACCAGGAAATGGAAAAAACATCAGGCTTTGGGATAATAGCATCATGAACAGGCCTCTTCTAGTGAACTTGAATCTCAGGAACAGGATGAAGGAATGGATGGGTGAAGCCAATATAAAAACGCTCTGGGACATATCGAATTGGTGTGGAGATAGTTGGTCTGGCTAGAAACAGATCAAAGTTCCAGCTGCGTTGCAGTCAGATTATGCTACATTGTTGAAGATGTTGCATGGGATGGCTTTGTTGCATGTAAGAAGAAAAGACATAAGAGGCTGGGGACCGATGCAGATTGGATATACGGTGGCTAAGGGATACGCCAAATTCATGGAGAAACCTCACGTGCCCCCTAATACAGTGCCCTGGACTGGTATTTGGAACTTTCGTAGCATACCAAAAATTGACCACTTCTGCTGGCTGCTATGCCACCAAAAAATTCTAATAGATGATAGAATTTGGAAAAGGGGCATTCTATGGCCATCAAGATGCACCCTATGCAAGGAAATGTTGGAATCCACTCTTCACCTCTTCCTGGAGTGCAATTACACAAGTCTAATCCGGCACGAGCTCCTTGGATCATCTAATTTTATGCCCACCCTCCCTCACTCTGTCCCAGACTTGTTTGCTGGGTGGATGGCTGGGTATCCAGGCCCAAGTCCAAAAAACAAGATAGTCAAAGCAGCAGGGACTGCTCTGCCCAAATTCATCAGCTGGCAAATCTGGTTGGAGAGGAACAAAAGGATCTTCAGAAATAAGGAACAGAACTTCAAACTAGTAGAAATGCAATGAAAGGTCAGTTAAAGGAGTGGCTAAGAGACAAAAGCGATGACACAAATCTAAGCCAACAGGATATTGTGTTTGGAGCAGCCCTCAATCTCAATTTCCAAAAATCGAAAATCTCACCTATGTGTCTCAAATATTGGCAAATCAAGAAAAACGAAGAAGAATTTCAATCTTGGTTGTCCAAGCAAACACTCCCCACTCTTTTCTTTGATGGGGCAGCCAAGGGAAATCCAGGAATGACTAGAGTAGGAGGAATCAATATAAATATAGAAGAAGCATCTATAGATAGGTTTGCATGGGGACTGGGGCACTCCTCAAGCATACAAGCTGAAGCCATGGCTCTGTTTCGAGGGATCAAACTGCTTAAAACACTGGGACACTTAGATGCAGTTGTTTTCAGTGATTCCCTGGTCATCATCAATGCAATGGTGTCCAACACAAATTTAGCAGATCTTTGACTCGCAAGGACAATTACAAGAATTAAAAGCATGAAAAAGCTCCTAAGCTTGAAATTCTTTCATATCCTGAGAAACAACAACAAAGAAGCAGACATAGAGGCAAATAAGGCAGCCGAGCTAGGTGCTGGAAATATTCTCAGAGATAATGAAATCTCTTGGGAACCAATTCCCTAAATTTTCTATGTTTTTTTTCCTTTTATTAAATCAGTTTGTATGCATTCATAAGCTCGGGAAATCAGCAACAAGAGTTCATTTGATAAATTTTAAAAAGAGGTGATTCATAGGCATATGCGCCATGTCCCGTTGGTTGGAGAGATGCCAAGAAACTAGTTTCACTGTTTGTAACTGGAACTATGGCCTTTTTCCAATTACTTAATGAAATCTCATAACCATTTCTATAAAAAAAATAAAACTAAAAAAAAAATATATATATGATGTGATGATAACTAGGTTATTAATTAATCATTATTTTAACTATGCAATTTGAACAAATACAAATTTAAAGTTCAAGTTAAATTTAAATAATAATTAAGAACATGAAATTTAAATAATAGTATTTGTAGTTGTAACTTAAAAATTGTAAACGAAATTGAATACATTAGATTAAATAATTTTTTTTTATGTGGTGAGACCTGGTCTATTTATTTATTAGATGAAAAAAGATTGACCCACTTACAATATTAAACATTTATTTTCAAGAAAAAATTTGAGATAATTTTATTAAGACTTTTTAATATTTTTGATATTTCTTCATGAACACAAGTAATCCATTATACATAAACAATTGTTGTGTGGATGTTATGTCTTTAGAAAAATTGCAAATTGATATATATAGTGGAAAAGTTAATTGTCTATTAAAGATAAGGAGTTGCATAAATATTTTATGGGTAATAACCACTACTATGTTTTTACATTTACACTTTTACTCTTACATGTTAAAACATTGAAGAAAACATAAATAATTGTGGGAAGTAACTCCTTGTAGGTATATTTATTTCCATCTTCTTCATATTCATTTTTTATTCAAATACTTGCTTAAATTATGATAAGCAATAGCTGATGGTAAATAGGTTGTTTACCTAAGTATGAATTGTTTTCAAGGATTTTAATTTTAGGTATTTTTCCTATGAAGCTTAACAATGAAAAATGATTGCACAAATATTTAAAAATCATGGCAGCAAAAAGATGATTACCACTAGGTCTTGCAAACGAGAAGGTAAATATTAATATGAGAAAGTGTGATCTGGTTAACCTAATCTTGGGGGAACAAGGTAAGATCATTCTAATCAATTGCCGAAACCATCTCCATGTTGCAATTTGATATGAGACGAAAAATATTGTTAAATCTATATATGTCACAAATGTAATAAATGAAAAAGTGTGGATAACAATTCACGCAAGATAACACTGCTCTTTACATAGACATTACAACCCAAGAAAATGAAAAGTTTTCCCCTTCTAATAAAAGTTATTTTCATATTCTCCATAGGAACACGGTATGAAATATGCATACAAGGCAATATCAAAATCTAAAGTCTTCTATCTTATACGAGGCCTTCTAATACATATATTTAATAACCTCGATATTGGCCATCTAAGACATATATTCAATAGCCTCGGTATTCTTTTGTAAAGCATGATAGAATTAGAAGAGCTATAGTTGTTGCAATATTCTAGATCTCTTGAAGTCACAAACACCATAAGAATGTAATTCACAAAGTACCTAGATGCTTATAGAAAACAAAATTGTGATAATATGTTGCTTATTGTAGAAAATATTGAATGGATTACATAACCAAAATAGCCCTAAACCATATATGAAGGAATAGAAAATTTGAAAACTTGTTGTGATATAGAGAAAGATTAAAAAATTAAAAGAAGACAAGAAACATTGAAAAACACTCTATACTTATATTTCACGATAAATGAAAGAACCCAAGAGGCTTATAAGACGTTTTTAGAAGAAAAATCAAAAACCCATAATGACATACTCATATCAATACTTATTATTAATGAAGAATTTGATGTTTGGTAGTGGTAATGGAATTATGATGCGGGCGCACCCATAATGTCCATTAACTAAGAGGCCAAAATCATTTTTACTAAAGGAGTTGGTTCCTTAATGAATGGTTGTTAGAATAGGATTTATTTAGAATTGTCATGTAATTCTTTAAATTAGACAATTTGTCAGAGTGATTGTAATTTTGTTATTTTACATAAAATGGTCTTTTGGATCCTACATTCAAGGATTTGGAACGAACCATATCATAATCTATATATTATTTTGATATTAATAACAAAAGAGGTCAGAGTGTGGGGTGAGTGAGAGTTTTTCCCAAGAGCCAGTCCTTCTGCAATCTCTTATCTATATCATATATGTGTCACACTGTGCACATGGTCTTGTAGTTATTTTTGAGTTTAAGTTTCATATATGAGAGAAACATACCATATATATATATATATATATATATATATATATATATATATATATATAGTTGGGTTGTCGGAGGAGTGGAAGAAAGGTCGAGTAGAGAAGACACAGAAAGTAGGTGCTCAAAGGAGTAGATCAAGCCAGAGGAGAACCAAGAGAAGTAAGAGGAATCAGGGGAGCCAAGAAGATTTGGAGTACATAATCATACATATGTATATAAACTGAGTGTGCCCAACACTTGGCAATTTTTCATTTCCAGCGAAGTTCGTCAAGTAACGAAACCCAAAATTGTCAATCGTTGGAACCTGTAACATAGATTGCCTGGAAGCCCGAAATCTTGTAAGGCTTATGAATTGGAATTTATAAAAATCATTTCACACTAGGGATTCATCTATTGACAAAAGCTGCAGGAGATAAGAATTTTCTCCTTGCCCTGGATTCTCAAGGTTAGAAGCAATTTTAAATAGGATTCAGCCATCACTAGTGGGTCGATAGGTAGAGGTCTTCATAACAAGTAGTTGATAGGTGGCCAAGTGGTCAATGGTGGAAGGTGGGCTAGTCGAAACTATATACTCGGAGGTCGGAGTGCCAATAACCTTTATGAATTGTTATTTTAATATTTTCTGGGTTCTCGGGTCATGGTTATATATACGGGCATAGATTTTGGCGAGGACCAATATATGTGTAAATTAAACAATAATTGCTTATAGTTGGTCAGCATTCTTACTCCCAATGTGTAAAAAATCTTCCCACCATGATTTTTGTGGGATTTATATCCCGAAAGGGTTGAAGGGGGCACTGATTTTGGGAACCAACTTAGGGGTCATTTTAGAGAAAATCTAAGTAGATTTGCGTCAATTGGTATTAGAGAAGATCCTATGTCTAATTCATGAACAAGAATAAATCATGCCACCCATAGTTGATCCAGGCACTAGACGAGGCGTAAGAGGAGACAAACAAAGGCGAGTTGATAATAAAGAAGTACAGAAGGCGATCAAGTGACTAGAGGCCAGAATGGCAACAATGGAGGCTGGTTTGCAGAGAGAATGAGAAGCGGGATATGTGAGTCCATAAGAGGAAGAATCTTTAGAAGAAATAGTAGAAGAACCTGCAGAAGCTAAACTATTGAAGGTAGTTTTGGGATCTATTATGAGGCCCAAACCAGATATATCCTCTTATATAGGAAACATGAACCCATTGGAGCTTATTGAGTAAGTCACAAAAATGGACAAATTATTTGAATATGAAGAGATAAAAGTTTAGTTTATTTTAACTAAATTAAAGCGTCATGCAACTTTCTGGTGGGATGTGTTATATTCTTTCCATGACTAGTTGACTGAGTTAACCGAGGGGTTAGAGGGGGGGCGGATCAACCCTTCATTGCGACGATTGCGCAGTGGGAGGGTCACAGGGGGTTTTAGTGGGGCAGGTAGCCCCCTATACCCGGGTAATTTTTTTTTGGACCCTATATTAGGTTGGTGAACCTACCTATGGTTTTCTCACATGGTTTTGGGTGCAATGGTTTTCGGTCGATGGTATTGGATGCTTTGGCATGTATATATATGTATTGTA
Organism: Pinus taeda; assembly: GCA_000404065.3. Lineage (NCBI taxonomy): Eukaryota > Viridiplantae > Streptophyta > Pinopsida > Pinales > Pinaceae > Pinus > Pinus taeda. The sequence continues at coordinate 57,541 of APFE030800826.1, forward strand.
ACATATGAAAGGAACGTAATGAAAAATCATGTTGGTACTCCCGATTTTAGTATCCAGTGGAAAATCTCTATGTATATGTGTTTTATGTGTTATTCTCTTGCCTTTGTTTAGTTTTTGTTTTTTAGAATTCGTATGCAGGTAATTTTTACGGGGTTAAAACCTACAGGATGGTGTACATAGAAGAGAGAAGGAGAAAGAACAAGCAAAAGATTAAAATTTGGGACAGGATGGCGGTGAAACTCAAAGGTAAGTTTTTTCCGAAACATTACCATCATACCTTATTTAGGAGTATGTATAACCTTAAGCAGAGAGGAATGACAGTCAGAGAGTGTTCAAAAGAATTATACAAGGTGAAAATTAGGGCAAGATATGCATAGGATTATATATATTTCTATATATAATATATATTTATATATAATATATAATATATATATAGTCTTAAAATAGACATTCATGATGAGATTAGTGTACTTTCACCTAATACAATGGTGGATTCATATCAATTGGCTTCGAAGGTTGAAGAAAAGCTTGCAAGAAAGCAAGCTAGTAAAGATAAGAGTACTACTATAGGAAGATAGAAGAAAAAAATAGAGGGAGATCTATTGCACCAAGAGATGGAGCTAGTGGCTCAAGTCCAAAACGACAACAAGAAGGAGAATCTAGAGATCAAAGATAATTTTCCACGGGGTGAGGAAGTGTAAGGACTCTAGACACCAAATATCTCCACAATGGTATGATATTGTCCACTTTTGGCCTAGGCGCTCGTGGATTTGCTTTTGGGCTTTACCCCCAAAAGGACTCATAGCAATGGAGATATTTGCCCATCCTTATATACCCATGATCCTCCCCACTTCCAGTCAATGTGGGACTTTGGTTGTATACCCAACAATCCCCCCCCTTGAACAAAGGACCATTGAGCCTCCCCTCAAATGATTATCCATTCGTCCACTCTCTACCAACCAGGATTCTTCGCTCCAATGCGTTGGAAGCACATGCCTTACATGGAACACCACCTGCCTCGAGAGCTCGCTCTGTCCCAGGTCAACTCCTCTACACCATGTTAGGACCAAGACACATCCATGAAGAATCTGGAGCACACCGCCTGTCTAACCGAGCTCATCTATGGATCCCATCGTGATATTACCGGGGCCCACCACCTTCGTGCGACATTCTGAGGATTCATCCACTTGGCCAACTTTGAACCTAGCTCTGATACCACTTGTAAGGACTCTGGACACCACATATCTCGAAAATGGTATGATATTTTCCACTTTGGGCCTAAGCCCTCATGGATTTGCTTCTGGGCTTTACCCCCAAAAGGCCTCATACCAATGGAGATATTTGTCCATCCTTATATAGCCATGATCCTCTCCACTTCTAGTCAATGTGGGGCTTTGGTCATATAACCAACAGGAAGAAGCAGAGGAAGAGAGGTTCGTTTCTACAGATGTGGAAAGCTTGAACACATGGCGTATGACTATCTAGAGAACATAGAGACAAGCCAAAGGAATGTTGTCGCTGCTCCAATAGTGATTAGGTGCCCAAAATTAGGCTCAAAATCAAAGTGGTAGAATCTTGATAAACTTAGCTTCAAATCGAAGTGTTCTTCATCCTGATTCCAATGGTGTGACAGACACTCGAATTTGAGATCATATGAAGAAGTTAGAGCAAGTCAAAGTTCAAGTTTGGCTTGGATAGATGGTAGGATATGATGATGTGGCAGGACTCTTCAGTAAATGAGGAAGTGCCAAGTGAAAGGTTGCCATTGACCCCGCATTTTCAAATTGCAAATCGGAGGTGGGTCGACCTTAAAGAATCAGCCCCATACCAAGCTAGGATGTGATGCGATGATCACAATCACACATTGCAGAAGGGAAGTGTTACAGAATCAGCCTCGATAAGTTGATGTTGTGATTACGATATCACAATCGCTTATCACACAGCGCAAAGTCTCATTGTACGTATTACCCTGGCTCCACTGATTGTGATATATTTTGGATGCGATAAAGTTATATTGCAGTTGATAGTCCCATCGGGTTCGCCGCTTATCACAATCACATATAACCCACGTCGTGTTCACAAACCATAAGACCCGCTGGTTCTCGCCGATTGCGGTTTACGATGGAGTTGTCGGTGCTGATAGCTTATGGCCACCACGAAATGAAATTTTATCCTAATTAGCATTTTTTGAAGTGAAATTGTAGGATCATGCCAAAAATGGTGTAATTTGTGGAGCGAACATTGGGAAAACTAGTGGAGGTCATAACTTCTTTAGTTTTCCACCAAATTGGATGTAAAAAGAGGTTAGATAGCCATTTTTTGATATTTTTGGATTCATTGGAATAGGTTTCAGAAGCATTTTATCATTGTAAACACATATTTTTACACTTTTGGAGCATAATAGAGAGGCCCAAGCCATTGGAAGCTAGACCAAGGAGACGTAACCTAGGAGGGGTGAACTCCTTTATCATGTTCCTATTGTAATGTGTTTTTGACGATGTTCTATACATGTTTAGGTTGTTGTTCATTCTCTTTTTTATTTTAAATTGATCATAAAATTTACATAGAGACTCATCATTTCACTTGCAAAAATTCATGAATCCTTAAGCACAATGAAAGTATTTTTCTTCTAATCTGAGGAGGATATTAGAACAACAATCTAATATTCTAAACTAGATCATTTTGGTATCAGAGCCTTTAGCTTTTCTTTGTGAAAGAAGGATTTAACTGTTTGCAAGTTTATGTCATGTTTACAAGGTTAAAGCTCAAAAGAGGAGAAGGGAAGCTGGTTGGAAGCCTTGAAATTGGGTCAAGGGGAAGGAGAGAAAGGTTGCCACAATCTCCAACACCAATTCAACCTCAAGTTGTAGTTGAGACTCAAAAGATCATGTCTCATGAAGGAGAACCTACAAACATGACAGAAGATGAGAATACCTTTAGAAAGGATTTGTTTGATATGAAATAGATGGTAAAGGTCCCCTATGAAGAGAGGAATACCAGGTTACAAGGGGAAAGTTCCAAACCTCCCAAAGGAGGAGGCTCTTTAGGAGGAGGTAATGGAAAAGGATGTAATGTAAATGGAGATAAACCTCGACCCTCTCCACCATCTTCTTCATTTTCTTCTTCACAAGCATCTTCACCTTCTTCCACTAACACAATCCTTACTCAAACTCATCATCATACTTCAAAAGGAATTGGTAAATCAGCTTTTTTAAAAGTTGATGTTAAATTTGAGCTACCTATGTATATTGGTGAAGTGAATGCAGAGAAGCTTGATAATTTAATTCATTAGTTGGAGGTCTATTGTAGGATTCAAAACCTTCAAGGGGATGACATAAAGATTCAGTTAGATTCCTCGACCCTTCCATATAGATCGGCGTGGCATAAAATGATTTCTGCGTCTCCCCACTACTGTTCGAAATCCAGCTTTGGTAATGGAGGGTGCAACACTATTATGGTGGGAATCAAAGACCCAAAAGGAGATTACGAAAAATGGTAAGATCTCATTTTCTTCGAATGATTTCATTATTGCAATCAAAAGATAATTCTACCCCCTATCTTATATGTAGAAATCCATCATGAATTGGAAAAACTTTAGACAACTTAAAGGTCAAAATGCGCAAAATTACACCTAAGAATTCAGAAAAAGGTCTTTGATGTTAGGTGTAGATTTGCAATCACATGAAAAATTGTTGAAGTATGTAGTGGGTTTACACAGTTACATTAGGCATACTATCTTAATGTTTAATCCCAATAATCTAGATGAATGTGTGTGTGCAAGGCACTTATCTTGGGGCAAGAGGGAAAAACGTCCCAGAAGTAGGTAGTAAAAAGCAATTTAAGGGTAAAGAGAAAGAAAAGGGTTTCAAGGGAAAGAGAAATGCATCCATTAAAAAGGAAAAAGAGAAAAAAATATGAGAACATTGTTCCAGAGAGGGTCACAATGAAGCTCATTGTTGGAAGCTTTATCCATAAATGAGACTAAATAGAAACAACAACAAGGGAAAAGAAAATACAGTTGTCATCATTCAAGAGGGTTTGGGATTTGATTTGGGTGATGAAACTAAAATTACAGCCATGGGGTTAAGAGGAAAACAATTCATTGCTAACACTTGTTCTTCAAACTCACAAAATGAAGCATATGAGAAAAGAATAAAGGAGGAGACAGAGAGAACGGAAGCAATGCATCATCCACATCTTCCTGTGCTTATGAATCTTATTCATTGCCTTCCTCGAATGGGGAGTTTAACCAGAGACTTCAAGAAGAAAACGATGAATTAAGAAGGCTACTGTGAGAAGAGAAAGAGGAGAAACATAGTTTTCTATGCTAGTTGCAAGCCAATGATGAGGCCTTGGAAAAGGTGTAGTGTGACCCCCATGAGTTAAAAAGTAATTCTTCAACTCTATGTATTTTTCTTAATGTCGAATTCTCCGTTTTTGAAAATCACACCACAGGAATCAACACAAAATTGTTAAGGAGAATGGGGTATGAGGGAAGGGCCTCAGTATTAATGGCCAGGGCATCATAAACCCCATCAAAGTAGAAGAATTACCCCGTTAGGCAGGACTTGGGTATGTCAGGAAGGAGGTTGGGGAACACGCGAAAACAACCAATGAACTATCAACAACAGATGATGAGAAGCCCTCATCGATTCATTCCAAATTCACAGTGGAGGTAAAATATGTTGATTTCTCCTCAGTTTTGTCTTCACATAGTATAATTTATGTTGGAGTTGTGGAAGTACCCATTACAGGGACAAACATGAGACTCCTTACCGCGATGAGGTACAAGGAAGAATAAGGACTTGGTGTTAATGGCCAAGGCATAAATCAACCATTGGAGGTTGAGAAAGGACCTCAATTCACAAGGTTGGGGTGCATTGAAGGACTGTGCTCAAAGATGTTAGAGGCTTCCACGACATTGTTGAAACTGTCGAGGAAAGAGGATGATGGAAACACATCACCATAAACCTATGGAAATATGCATTGCATAGAAAGAGCTGAGGCAAGCTCTCCTTCCCATGATCATACCAGATACTGAAAAGAAAGTTATAACCAATCTCAGTATTGTAATGGTCATTACGATTACAACCATATTGTTAATAATGAATGAAAATCATGGCATAGAACAATTTGTAGCTTTTGTGGATTGCAAAACCATGTGGTTGTTGAGTGCTAGAGGAGGATACTAGCATGAAAAAGGATGAGGCATGAAATACCCTCTTAATAACATGCAAATAAGAAGGCAAATCAGATCTGGAGGAAGAAGGCTTATTGTAGTCATTGCGATAGAGGTGATCATCAAAGAGCCACATTTTAGAGGCTCCATCTAGAGTAGCGCCCTAAGGACAAAGCATCCATGAATAAACCAGGTGAAACAATTGTTCAAGCAACGAATGTGCCAGAAGGAGATGACGTAGTGACTTTGATAAGTGAGAGATGGTTCTTCTAGGTGTGGTAGAATGTTGGCCTTATTTTTTGTTGCATTTAAAACCGTGAAAGTGATGATGTGTTTCCATCACTTTTTGAAGCAACAATAGTGTTTGGAATTATTTTTGTAAATCACGTGTTACAATGATGATGTGTTCTCCATCACTTGTTAAAGAAAAAATGATGTTTTTCCTTGTATTCATAGCTAGAGTATTGTTTCCATTTTTATGTAAACTTGACCACGGAGTATGTGTTATAAACTCGTGGCAAGTATGGGATGCTTGGCTCTTTTTTTGGGTCATACAGCTAAACATGTAATTTGAAAGACATATACTACAGGTTTGTAGGAGATGCAAGTGTCAACTCATTGCTTATGGTTATAAAGGACAAAGGTGAAGGAGAAGGAAGGATGACCTTTTAGGACACTTTTGGTGCAAACAATGTAGAAAGTAGTTGCATATTATTTAATGCTTTTGGGGTCCAAAAGGATTCCAGTGGGGAGGAGTGATCAGGTGCTCAAAATTAGGTTCAAAATAAAAGTGGAAGAATCTTAATAAAATTAGTTTCAGATCAGAGTGCTCATCATCCTGATTCCAACAGTGTGAATGACACTTGAATCCGAGTTCATATGAAGAAGTTAGAGAAAGTTAAATTTCATGTTTGACTTGGACAGATGGTAAGAGAAGATGGTGTCGCAAGAATCTTCAACGAATGGGGAAGCACCAAGTGTGATATGATTTAGAATATTATTTTGTAGTGCTAAGATATTCCTTAGATTATTAACAAAATTCTTTCATTGTGCTTAAGGAGTCATCAATTTTTGCAAGTGAAATGAAGAGTTTTTATGTTAATATAATAAGCAATTTAACATAAACTAGAAATTTAATAGTAACATAAACATGTGTAGAACATCATCAAAAACACATTAAAATAAGAACATGATAAAGGAGTTCACCCCTCCTAGGCTACTTCTCCTTGGTCCAACTTCTAATGGTTTGGGCCTCTCTATTATGCTCAAAAGTGTAGAACGCTCTGTTTACAATACTCAAATGCTTCTGAAACCTACTCCAATGAGTCCAGAATGTTAAAAAGTGGCTATATAGCCTCTATTTGCATCCACTTTGGTGGAAAAATGAAGAAGTTATGACTTCTTCTAGTTATCCCAATATTCGCTCCACAAATTACCCCATTTCCGGCATGATCCTAAAAATTAGCACCAAAAATGCGCTAACTAGGTGAAAATTTCGCCATGCAGTGGGCCATAATATGTCAGCCGATTGTCTTATCACAAATTGCAATTAGTGAGCAAACCAACAGTCTTATGGTCTGTGATCGTAGTGTGGCAATGTGTGATTGTGATTTGGCGGACCTGACCAAACAATTAATCGGAACCTATAGTCACATCAAATTCGGGAACCTATTACATTTCACAATTGGAGGAGAACAAGAGGATAATATAATGTGGGACTCTACTTTCTATGAAGTGCGCTTATGATCCATCACATCGCAACTTTGGGCTGATCCATCGCAATGCAACTGTTAACACCCAGGTTTTTCCCTATGACTCCCAAGGGAATACGGCCGGGGTAACCACTAACCAATCTTTGGATTATAGATCCTAGCCTATCTATAATCAGAGAGGGCTCTCTCTTTAAGTTTCAGATATGCTTTGTGAGTTTTTTAGGCTAGTTAAGAGTTCGGTTTCCTTTTTAAGACTTTGGTTGGTGAAACTTTGTTATAAGAAGGGCATAAAAGTGCAGAAGATGCTAGTCCATTGGGCATATGGAGTCAGAAAAGTGAAATAGTTCTGGTGCCTGTGATGGAGAAAGTTTTGCTGCAAGGCTAGATGGCTATTGCTAATATAATTTTCTGATTTAGTGAGTGAAACGATGGGATGTGAAGTTACTGACAGTGTGATATTAATTTGAACGACAATCTCTACTTAGTAGCATAAATGAATTACCAAATAGTGACTGTGAGGTCTTTAGAGCTTATTGGAGCGGTTAAGAATTCTAATTTAAACAGCTAAAACTTATGAAAAACATTTATAGTGAAGATAGATTGAGATCAGGGTGTCTCCACGGACAAATCCTGAGGTATTCTTTTTCTTTCTTTCCTAGATTTAGAACAACATGTGAGAGGGATGAGTTAAAACAAATAACAGAAAAATTAACAGAGATACATAAACACTTATTATATCAAGCCATAGCACTAGAATCCTGTAGCATTCAATGGTTCCAATCACAACATGCACCAGTAAGACTCAGTTCCTATAAACTCCAAGCTTTATTTATAACATCCTTTTGAAAGTTATAGACGAGTTCTCAATTCTTCATAAGAGAAACAAGCAAAAACAATAACACACCAACCTCTTGGAAGTGTGTGCGAGGGGGAATATATACAATAGGTTTTACAAAATATCTGAAATGCTGAGTCATTTGATACATTAACTGTGCTCACCAACTTTACAAATATCCGATAAGAAAGTTATTGCTACTATAAATGTAAAATAAATGGTTTTCAATGCTTTCAGGCCTCTTCTTGACCTTTGAAGGAGGCTGATTCGGTTGAGCATTCTTCTTTAATGTTGAATGATGTGTCTTTATACCCTCTCCTGCTGTAGCTTTTCTCGGCCTTGCCACCTGTAGCTGCCATTGTTGCTTTTGGTGGCTGAATCTTCATGCTGAGGTGGCTCATTCCACCTTTCGGTCATAGTATGTGTATCATGGAGGACAACCAATCCTGCGCAGGCAATTGATGCCTCAAAATTGCATCCATGGTCTCATCTACCTCTGTGTATTTGTAGAAATTCGGAGGCATTTCAAACAGATGGCTAATCTCATTCATAATAAAAAACAGATTCTCTATTCTGTCATAGAGACTTTGCCTAGATGTTGGCCATGTTTCCTGTGAGCTGCTTGATCCTTGGCTGATATGATTAGTGGAAAATGTGTTCACCCTCTTTGCATAAACTTCATGTGATAGAAGTTTTCCTGCACTGTTGAGTAAGCTGGGGAGACCTCTGCCCTATAATGCAGCAAATTTGTCCATGAACCTGTTTACCTCTATTTGCATATCTTGGCTCCTTTTGTCCAATGTTTGTACCAGGCTTTTCAGTGTGAGGACCCTCTTAATTAGCTGGATAGTCTCTGTCCTGCTAGAGATCCCAATTGCTGCCAGCTGAGGGCCTGTCTTGTTATTGAGCACATTGATCAATCTGCTGGCTACCTCAGGCATACTGCCTAGAGATGCCCTTGCTCTATGCACTTCCCTTTGTGCTTTGCCTATGAGCTCCATTTGCTTGTGAATGGTTTCAATGTATTGCCATTGGTCCGTTATTGATTGGCCAATGTGGGTCCACAAAACTCCTCTGATCTCAGCCACCACTTTGTCAAGGGTGAGCTCCTTCTCCAGCTGTTTTATCCTCTCCTTGAGAGTTTTTATTTCTCTCCCTTTCTCAGCCACATTTTGCTTTGATTTATCATATTTCTCATTTAGCTTGGCCAACTCATCCTTGGCTCCATTCAGTTCCGTCATGTGGGCTTCTAGGGCCTGGACCTCATTCAACAATTTCTGCATGTCCAGGTTCGGAGCCTCCTCTGTAGACGATGCTGCTGTTGATGTTGATGGTGCTGCTGCTGATGTTGATGCGTGAGGAGGAGTGATCTTTGGAGGCTCCTCAAGGTTAATAACCTCTGGAGGGGGCTGCAAAGTCTAGCCTCCCTCTTTCTATTGTAGGGTTGCCTGTAGTGTAGCCTCTGTGTCTTCCAGCTTCCCTTCTGTCTGCACTAATTTCTTGTGCAGTGCTACCAGTAATGTGGCTATCTCTTGTTCTTTCTTCTGCTGAGCAACCTCATCTGTTTGGGGGTGAATGGTTGGTGGGAGCTTCACCTTCTTTCTCAGGGCTGCCAGGTCTGCGTCCCTTATCTTCAACAGTGATTGTATGGCTTTGGGATCCTTGGGGTCATGCCTCAGCTCTATAATTATATCTTCCAAAGACTTGATCCTGTTGTCTTTGGCCAAGGAGGATGCTTTCTCCAACTCCAGTTGGGCAGCTGTATTATTTAGGCTATTTTCCATCCTTTTTGCCAACATTGCTTTGTCTGCCAATGTTGCATAGACCATTTCACCCGTTTTCTTATGAAGTTCTATTTGGTCCATGGGGTGAATTTCTTTTGCAAGAACCTCCAGGTTGGTTATTATGTAGTCTGCAGCTGACTGTGGCTGCACCGTGGTGGGCATGAAATGACTCATGGTCATTTTTCCCTCTGAAATGTCATAGGCTGCCATGAGCGTCTGCTGATTTGTGGGGGCCATCTTTAGCAACTGATTGTAGATTTGGAGCCTGAGTGGTCATTTCTCCTCTTGATATCGGTGAACTATTGCTTGATGCCTGCCTCTGGTCTCCTTTGATGGTTTGAGGAGCTGACCTCTCCTCCAAGATTTCTCTCTTGTTCCTGCTGAAAGGAACTAGCTGACACCTCCATGCTTGGTGGGCCCATTATCACTGATTGCCCCATATGCATTTCTTCCTCAGAGAGGGGATTTACTCTCTTCCTTTTCTCCCCTTGATTTATGGATGTGGTAAGGGGAGTCTCCTTCTCTCTGTCCCTTTTCTTTCCTTTTTCCACCTTTTGTGGAGTTTGGAGCACTGAGGTCTCCACCATCTTCTCTTGCCCAGAAGGCATGTTCTATTGAGCCTATTGCTCTGTAGGTGCTGGGGCCTCAGCCATTTGTTCTTGCTGCATAGGCTTCCCCTCTTCTTGAGGCTCATCTTGCTATTCTTGTTGTTGTTCAACCTCCTTTTCTACCTGCTGCTCTGTTTGTTGCTCTGTTGTAGGAGCTAACCGTTCCTGCTCCACCTGCTTGCCCTTGTCTTTATTTGTTTCCTGTCGGGCAATTCTGGCTACTTGCTGCTGGGCTGTGGAAGATGAGTCAACTGCTCCAATTTTCCTCTGACAGGAGGAAGAAACCTGACCACAATGTTCCAGGTCAGCCTCTTTCTCAATATTGCTAGTTTCTCTTCTTAGCATTTCTTCTTTGCTAATTGGCTCTTCTAAGGTGCCTTCTTCCCAGCTTAGGGCATTGGCATACTTCTCAACATGAGGGATTTTCACATGGACATAGCCACCCAATTTGTACTTTATTCTCCTAAGGGAAATGAAGTGATTAGGGTCATAAGGCACCCACTTGAAACTGGTCTGAAGTCTGAGGGTCTCTAGAATCCTATCAGCTTCCTTCCATCCTTCCTCCTTCTTATTGTACAAAATTGGACCCAGCTGATTTCTTACCTTTAGCTGCACCTTCTTATTTTTAGTTTGGAAATGGACATAGTCTGCATTTCCAAACTGCCTGAAGTACTCTAGGGCAAAGAGTCTCATAGGGACATATTTTTGCAGCCTATAGGGATTCAGCTCACAGCCATATACTCTGATTACTGTATGGTGTTGGTAGAAGTACCAATCACCAATGATGTATGCCTTTGAGAGTTGAAGGATTCTCTGCATTTCATCTGTCAATCTTGGGGGAGGGGCACCCAACAACAAGGTCATAGCTGGATGAATGAATAGATCAATAAATTCACAGTAGGTATATGGTGAATGAGGCAGAAGATGGCAAACTGAAGTCCAAAACACAACTGACCTTGGGCGTCCCTGGGCATCTAGCTTCTTTAGAGGAACAGGGAAGGCATCAGGCTGATAGAATAAGAATAAGTGATATATGTACCTGGTGTATTTAAACACCTTTTCCCTCTCCAGATTCATTAATTGCTCATGAATCTTATTAGCAATAAAGGTAGCAAAGTCATAATGTACAGCAGGAGGCATCCCTGGGGAGAAAATGGACAGCATTGCTATGATGGTTTCATCCACATCCTCATATGTCCCATAACCCAGGATGTAACTGATCAAATCTACCATCATTTTTCCGAGCTCATTAAGATATGGATATGCTATGGGAAGGGGAGCGGTCATAGATTGATACTCAGGCTGAATAAACAATTGGTTAACCCTGGAAATCTGATCCTTGGACAAGTTGCCCCCCTTTGTTATCAAGTCCCGGAGGGAGAGAGGAGTTAGGGGCTTTGCAGTATGAAAGTGCAGCATTTCATTGATGGCCTCAGGGGTGATATGGAACAATACAGAGCCTGAGGGGCTGAGGACGGCTCTGTGATAGGGGTCATAGCTAGACATGCATTGCTTTATCAAGTCTGGGAGGACATTGACTTGAGGGAAATTGTAAATGGGTATGTGGGAATCCCAAATTCCTAAGGTGTCAGCCCCACTGAGATGTTGGGCCTTCAATTCATTCATTAGGTGAATATTAAACTTGGCTGTCATGGGCATGGAGTCTAACATCTGGTAATCTTTATCACCCTAGGGCTTTCCACTCTAGCTCTCTGTGTGGGGCATTCAGAGGTTGAATATTTAGGACTATTGGTGTCTCCATGGCTAAGTAGTGGTTATGAGTAGGTGTTGAACTGGTTTTAGCGGGCAGGAGACCACAGAGGGTTAATTTTGCAGAGGTAAAGTCAATTGTAAGGGTAAATGAGGTGTGATAAAGGTGTTGAATACTTAACAAGAGTAATTTGATAGATTGTAAGAGCAGGCAACTAAGTTTTCCTAGTGAATTATGCCGTTTAGGTTTACAGTCCACGAATGCGCGGACAGAGTGGGAATTTGGGGAAGGGTGGATATATATGGGTTCAGCAGGTGAAATTAGACCCTGCAATTGCGGGGAACGCTAGTTTTTCCGGGAATTTAATGGTAAAAACAGGTTTGTTTTACTCTTGTGAATTCAGTTTTGGAGAAACATGGACGTAACTTAGCTCTGAAAGGATGCTCTGGGTAAATATCTGGTGAATTACCGGTAATGGTGACAAGTACAGGTGGGTTGTAGGCGGTAGCGTTCTTCAGGTTGATTTCAGCAGGTTGGCGGCAGTGGACGTAATTCTCATGCAGAGGAGAGCAATAGTTCTTTCAGTGAAAAAACGAGAAAAACGGCTAAATATGGACTTTTGGCTCATTGGCGCGCTTTTTGGATGACGTCAGCATGACGTCATCAGGTGGGGGCAGGGTCGGATGACGTCAGCATGACGTCATCAGGTGATGTGGCAGTCTGTGAGTGGTCCACGGGGATTGCATAGGTGGCAGACACGCAGGAGCACTGGCAGTCGGGGGTGCTGACAGGGCGCTAAGCAGACGTGACGTGGGCGAGCGGTGACGATGGCGTGGGCAGGCGGTTTAGCAGCGTGGTAAGCGGGTTTTCTCGGACCGCCCTCTATACGGTCGTCGTATTGTCAGAGGGCGCTCCGAGAGACTCCAGGGGGCGACGTGTGGCAGAGGCCTGACGTCACCCTTTGACAGTTTCTCGGAAGGTAACTTTCGGGCGCTGATGCCCGTCCGATATGATGTGGGCCGTCGGATGGGAGGGCCCAGATCCGACGGTCGACGGAACGATAAGGTGCGCGGGCAATATTTGACGGCGGGGTGAATAAAATATTATTTTCTTTTGAAAATCGCGCCTGGCGGAAACTTTGGAAAAGTGGGTTTTCCGGGTTGTTTTCAACATTTGCGGGTTAAATGGGTTTTTGCAAAGGTTTATTAACAAAGTGGGTTTAAGGCTATTAACCTGAGCAAATCTCGGATTAATCCCTATGATTAATTCTTTGGCGCTCTGTGGGTTGCGCTCAAATGTTTTTTTAGCGCATGAAGACCTTCAGAGTCATACATAGAGCTATAGTGCTCGGGGAAGGGGATACATATATTTTTGGGTTTTTTCCAAGTTTTGCATAGTAATAGGGGAATAGGGGGTATAGGGAGTTAGATAGTAATAAGTTAGTAGTTAATATGAATGAGAGAGGTGGATGGGGGGGAATACTAAGTTTTTATGAAATCAACTTAGTTTTTAGGAAGTAGATCAAAATGAAAAGAATATTTGCACAAGAAATGTGGCTTTCAAAGAAACTCAGAACCAACAAAAGACATTGATTTTCTTGGTGTACATGGGTGGCATAGGGATGTTAGTCATGAATGGGATAAGGGGTGATTTGGAAGTTAGACATGCTCCATTAGGCTTCTGCAAGACTGCTGCAAATAGGTCATTTGTATTGGCCCCATGTTTTCACCCTTGTTTTAGGCCAGTGAAATGCCATGAACCAAACTTTTTGCAACCCCCTCTACCTACCCACTCTATTTGCCTAGCATTTTTTGTTACTTCCAAGGAGGGTGCACTTAGATTTGCAAACCCTTCTGTGCCTTTTCTTTTCTCTTTGGCTTTCTTTTGATTTTCTATCTAAAACTACCCTTATTGCTTCCAAGGTCCCAGATTAAACAGTTGGGAACCTTTCTTTCTCTCCCTATCTACTACCTGCCAAGATTGAGCTATTTGGACAAGTTTCTTTCTCTAATCTACTACAAAAATTGAAACATGGCATGACCCAGCTTAGGCTGTTGGATCACCCATCCAGAAGTAAGGCAGCATCAACCAAAACAAGTATACTTTTTCCACAAGAATATGAGATCTTTGCATCACCAAAGCAGATCATATTGGCACTTCCCTTGTCAATCATGAAAAATGAAACCTATTGGTATAGGTATCTAACAGTGGCTCCACTTGGGGATGGTTTTTCTTTGAAAGACCAAGAACAGCAGGTCAGAATGCCTTGGCCATTGACTGCTGCTATCAAAACTTGAAACCTTTCTCTTTGTACTTCAAAACTGGAGGTTGTCACCTCTGTGGCACTTCTGGAATGTCAAGCTATTGGCTGCTTATTTACAGTAACCTCTTGAGTTGAACTATTTGTATGCTGAAAGAAAATATATACAACTGATTATGTACAGAAGAAAAAGACTTTGTTATATGCATGGAAAATAGTCAAAATAATGCTTCAACATCCTGCCATTGACAGGACCTTCATTTAAGTCAGTCTCATCCAGATTCTTTAGGAAGTAGATGTTGTTTCCTTGGACTGCTTGGATAACAAATGGTCCTCTCCAAAGAGAATCAAATTTCCCATGTTTTCCTTTATCTTCCCTCCTTGAATCCCACTTCAGGACTTTGTCACCTATGCTGAAATCTTCGGCTTTAGTCTTTCTATCAAAAGCCTTTTTTAACTTTTCGGACTTTTATTTGATGATTCAGCCAAGCCATTTCCTTGAGGGTAGTATGTGGTGGAATGACCCAAGGTGATATGAAATTTGTGGCAGAAATTCACCATTTTCTTGGATCTGAAAGCAGCAGCGTTGTCTGTTATTATTTTATTGGGACAACCAAATCTAGACAATATGTTGTTCTCCAAAAATTGAATGATTACTGAATCATTTGCCTGTCTACATGGGATGGCCTCAATCCATTTGGTGAAGTAGTATGTGGCTGTGAGGATCCATTTGTGCTGGCCTGAGGATGAGGGATGAATTTCCCCAATGAAATCCAAACCCCATTGCTGAAAAGGTCTTTCTGTTGCAATAGGCCTCAAAGGGAGTGGTAGTAACTTTATCTTTCCCTCAAATATTTGACACTTATGGCATGAGGTGGTGAAACTTTTTACATCAGGGAACAAAGTGGGCCAATAGTAACCGGCCCTTAGTATTTTATCCACAGTGGACTTCCAAGACAAATGTCCACCACAATCACCTGCATGAAATTCTTTTATGACATTGTTAGCCTCATCTTCAATTAAGCAGTTTAGCAATATACCCTCATGGTTTTTCCAAAGCAAATTGCCCTCTATCACACAAAATCTTGAGGCTTTCATTTTTAAGAACCTACATTTAGTTCTGGACAATCCTGGGGGAGCACACAGGTTTTGCAATATATAACAGATATCAGAATACCGCAGAGATTGTTCAAAGGCTACATTGATCTTTGGAGTCGCCAGCTCCGGTTCACTGTCCAGTTGGTTGATGTCCAAGGCTTGGAAATTTGTTTCAGACATTAATTTAGCCAAACCTTGCCATTTTATCAATTTTGTAGGTTTTATTTCAATGTCAAATTCTAAGATGTTGGCAATCCATTTACCTCTTCTGCCCTCCAAGTTCTCTTGAGTGAGTATGTCTTTGACAATGGGACTTGGTACATAAGCTATAACATGGGAGTATAGGATATAGATTATAAAGTCTTTGATGGCTTTGACCAAGGCATATGCTTGCTTTTCCATGATCTGATATTTTAGGGGCGCATCTCTGAGAGCTCTACTAAAGAATGCAATAGGTCTCTCGTTTCCTTGGTCATCTTTCTGTAATAAGACAGCAGCAATAGTATACTGGGAAGCAAAAGAGAAGATGATAAACTCTTTGTCAAATTGAGGATTTGTTAAGACTGGAGTTTGGGTAAGGGCCAACTTTATTCCTTCAAAAGCCTGGTTTGCTTCTACAGTCCATTTCACCTTTGAATCCTTTTTCAGCATGTTATTTAGTAATATGCTTAATTCTGCCAAATTTGGGATGAATCTCCTGAGGAAGTTGATCTTCCCCAGGAATGCTTGTAATTCTTTGATGTTTCTTGGGTGGGGTATTTGCAAGATGGCCTGTATTCTGTCTGGGTCAATCCTGATGCCATCCTTTGAAATGATATGACCTAATAACTTACCTTCTTCCAATCCAAACAGGGATTTCTTGGGATTTAAGGAAATTCCATATTTCCTGCAAGTTGTGAATATTTGCTTTAGATGTTTCAAATGTTCTT
>APFE030800826.1:74780-99627 GCA_000404065.3 Pinus taeda
ATTAGGTTGGGCGAACCTACCTATGGTTTTCGGTCCATGGTTTTGGACGTGATGGTTTTCGGTCCATGGTATTAGATGCTTCAGCATGTATAAATATGTATTGTAACATTGAAAGGAATATATTGAAAAATCAAGCTGGTAGTCTCGGTTTTGTGATCCAGTGGGAAATCTTTGTGTATATGTGTTTTATGTGTTATGCTCTCGCATTTTATTTTTCCTGTGATTTAGAATTCGTATGCAGGTAATTTCTGTTCGGGGTTAAAACCTACATTCCCAACAATCATATACCTAAAGGTTTAATTCCTCTAGAAAGACTATTTGACCAAAATGATGTGCCTTATAAGGCTGCCCAAAAAGAAGATCAATTTGCAGTCTGTAAGCATAATATAGGGAGTCCAGGTCAGCCAAGATATATAAATCTACCCACTCACCTGTCTGTTAACCAAAGTTCTGAATACTACAATTTAATGAAGCAATTTGCTGATGTTTTTGCCTAGGACTATAGTGACCTGAAGACATATGACAAAAAGATCATCCAACATAAAATTCCTCTAGAGAAAGACACCATCCCTTTCAAGCAGAAGCTAAGACCAATAAACCCTTTTCTCCTTCCTCTGATTGAAAAAGAAAACAAGAAATTACTGGCTGCCAAAATCATAGTTCCTCTCAGATATTCAAAATGGGTAGCCAATTGGTTGTGGTGAGGAAGAAAAGTGGAGAAATCAAACTCTATGTTGATTTTGGAAACTTAAAAAAATGCTCTAAGAAAGATAATTACCCTCTACCCAAGATGGAGCATTTGTTGCAAAAGGTCTCAGGAGCCAAAGTGATGTCTTTCTTGGATGGATTTTCTGGATTTAATTAGGTTGTTGTGCATCCAGATGATCAAGAGAAGACTGCATTCACCACTCCTTGGGGCACTTTTATGTATTCCAATATGCCTTTTGGCTTGATGAATGCTGGAGCCACCTTTCAGAGAGCTATGGATATAGCATTTGTGGGAGAGAAGGATAAGTTTGTCCTTATCTACCTTGATGATATAGCAGTATACTCTAGCAGCCATTTTGACCATTTGTAGCATTTGAAGAAAGTGTTCCTAAAGTGCAGGAGGTTTGGGATTTTAGTCAATCCTAAAAAGTCGCGGTTTGATTTAGAGGAAGGTAAGCTGTTAAGACATGTGGTTTCTGCTACAGGTGTCAAAATTGACCCAGAAAGAGTAAGGGCAATACAAACTTTATCTGTCCCTAGATCAAAGAAGGACATCTAGTCCTTTCTGGGAAAGATAAATTTTGTGAGGTTTATCCCAAATTTTGCATAACTTGTGAAGCATATTACCTCCATGTTGAAAAAGAGGATAGAGATCAAATGGGCTGATATAGCAAGAAGATCCTTTGAGTCCATGAAGAAATCTATTATGGAAGGTCCTACTTTAATCAACCCAGATTACAACAAGGAGTTCCATATATTTTCTTTTGCCTCTAATGACACCCTTGCAGTAGTTTTATTGCAAGTAGATGAAGAAGGCTCAGAGCATCCAGTGGCATTCTTCAGCAAAACCTTAAGGGATGCTGCGCTGAGGTATGATATCATTGAAAAGCATGCATATGCTCTTATCAAGTCTTTGAAAGCTTTAAGAGTTTATATTCTGCATTCCAAGACAATTGCATATGTGCCCTCTGCTTCAATAAAAGATGTCTTAACACAGCCTAATGTTGATGGAAGAAGGGCTAAATGGATTGCAAAGTTAATTGAGTTTAATATAGAATTGAAGCCCACTAAGCTTGTCAGAGGTCAAGGTATTGCCAGACTATTGGTTGAAGAAAATTGCAAAACATTGGACATAAATCTCATAAGCACAATTACAGAAAATGGTCAAATAGAAGGAGAGGAAGCAGCTGAACTAGGGAAAAATTAGTCATTGGCAGAAAATCTAGCTTCTTGTGATTGGTACTCTGTAATAGCTAAATTTTTTCTGAAGCTGGAAATCCCTCCAGGCCTTATTCAAACCCAAGCCAGAACTGTTAAACTCAGGGCAGCAAAATATTGCATCCATGAAAATTTTCTCTATTGGAGGGACTCGTCTGGAATGCTTTTGAGGTGTCTGGATAAAGAATAATCAATGGAGGTTAAGCAACCGTTTCATTCCAGCATGTGTGGAGGACACCATTACTGGAAAACTACAGCCCACAAGATCCTCAGAGCTAGGTACTATTAGCCCATCTTATTTTCTAATGTCTTTTCATTTGTTAAATCTTGTGACAGGTGCCAAAGATTTGAAGGGAAAACAATTGAAGTCCCTGCCCTTAAAACCAATACATGCAAATGGCCCTTTTCAGTAGTGGGGCTTGGATTTCATTGGAGAGATCAATCCACATTCCAGTGGCCAACACAGATGGATCTTAGTAGCCACTGATTATTTTACTAAATGGATTGAAGCAATCCCTACCAGAAAGGCTGATCATAATGTGGTCATGAAGTTTTTGATAGAGCATATCTTCACCAGATTTGGTTGTCCGCATAAATTAGTCACAGACAATGCAACAGCCTTCAAAGCAAAATAATTGGTGGATATGTGTGACTCAATGGGCATTAAGCTAGTTCATTCCACCTCCTACTATCCTCAAGGAAATGGTCTAGCAGAATCCTCCAACAAAAGCTTGATAAGGATAATTAAAAAGTTGTTGGAAGACAACAAAAAGAATTAGGATTCTAAGCTCAAATATGCACTATGGGCTAACAGAGTGACCATTAAGAAATCCACAGGGAATTCTCCATTAAAGATGGTGTATGGCATTGAGGCTGTATTCCCAATTCAGTTAACTCTCCCTGTGGAAAAATTCCTGCAAGAAGAATAGAATGAGGAAGAAGATATGGCAAAAAGGATCACTAATTTAGCAGAGGTACACCAAATCAGAGAACAGCTGGTTGAAAAGTCTACAACACATCACAAGAAGATCAAGGAAGCTTTTGACAAAGGGACAAAATCAGATAATTTTCAGATCGGAGACCTGGTTCTTAAGTGGGATGCACTGAAAGAAAAGAAAGGAAACCATGGGAAGTTTGATGCTTTCTGGATAGGGCCTTTTATCATTTCTCAGATTCAAGGGAACAATACCTTCATGCTGAAAAGTATGGGAGGAGAAGCAGTTTTTGATGGCCCAGTTAATGGGTGTTTTCTTAAAATTTATGTTATTTAAGGTTTTTTGGTTTTAAAATTGTAAATATGTTGTTTTATCAGTTTTAGTGTGAGCTCAGTTAGACTCCATGCCCAATGGAACACTAGGAAATTTTTCCAATTGGTTTTCATAGGAAAGGCATTGATCTGCAAGTTCTTGAGACCTCACAGGGAGGATCGCATCCCCAGAAGGAGCTAGTGTTAGCTCTGCTACATGTTGCTAATGTTCGAGGAGCAGAAGTAAGCTCAGTCCTTGGTTCTACTTAAAGAAGGCCTACATCGGTTATCCTCGCCTTTTTCATTTCCCTCGCCTATCCCCTCTCACCTCCGTTACATATGCTGCTGTTTAAAATTGCATAAAGTGCTTTTCATTAAGCCCCGGACATTAAAACCTCGAAGCCCATATAACCACACGCCTTCACAAACTCCGCTCTTCACCACCCCCAATCCAATGTTTCCCTTGTTAGTGTCAGTCTTTCCAGCCTTCCTACAGTGATCAAATATGCTCTTACAAAGTGATTTTGAAGTGTCAAGGTCAAATTTTGTCATTTCAGTGAGTCTTCAAGAAAAATTTGGTCACTAGGCATTAGGTCTAGGGTTTGCTCTCACTCTTTTCAAAGTTGCCCAAATGACAATTTATGTCACTATTCAGCTGAGTCTATCTTCATTCATAGGGTTTTCATTATCATCTCAGTGTCTAATGAGTCATTTTACACCTTGTTCATGCTTCAGTTGCGCATAGGTAAGGTCATTTCCCTCTCCTAGGATTTTGAAGGAAATTTCTCTTGGACGGTAAAATCATCAACAAAACTTGTTTCCTGATGTTCATACACCTTCCCCTATCCTTAAAGTACCTTACCAAATGCTTCCCATTACTGAGATTCCCCAAATTCCTCATTTTCGCACAAACCCTAGTTTCTAGCTACAACTTGGCAATTTTCTAGGTTGGGCATGTGTTTTGCCCTTTTGGACCCCTTCCCCTCACTCAATCTCTAAGATTCCACTTTCCCCTGCTTCCTAACATCCCTCCCTACTTCCAAAAATTTCCCCAAGAATTTAGAAGCCCCTTATCCACTTCATTTCACTTCATTTCGACAAAATTCCTTATTTCACACATCGGGATAAGTTTCACTCAAATGGTGTTTCAGAGAAATAAAAGATGAATATGAGAAAAATGAGAGAGGTTTTTGTCCACAACATGCCAAAGAAGAAAAACCTCTTTCACGTTTTGCACAGGTGTCATGGTTTTAGAGAAATGTCAAAATTACAATCACCAGATCCAAGGAGGTTGGCCAAGGCACTAAAACGACGGAAAAGGCTCGATCCACTCCAAATTTTGGCTAAAGCCTCTTTGACTGAGCATGGTACTTGATTGGGGACTCCCAGCCCAAATTTCAAGAAATTTGGAGAAAATTTTGTCAATTGTGAATTTTTTGTGCCACACACAGGTTTTTGCTCTCAACGCGTCGCGCGCCGCACGCGACCCTTTCGTTGGGGAGGTCCATTTCAGGAAAACCCAGCATTTTGGGATTTTTCATGCAAAAATACACTTTCTCAGAAATTACGAAGAAATTTCACCAAGTTTTGAGCCTCCAGAAGGTCAAAAAACAAGCAAAAAATGACTTTCTGCCACCTTTTTGACACACAGGAAGCAGTCTTGGGAGATTGCAATTATGGAGGGGCAAATGACCACAAAATTCAGAAATTCGACTTGGGTTGGAAATTAGACATCCATAACTTTCCAACAAGCCCACTTTCGCCTCATTTGGACACCTGGAAGTTCCTCACAAACTGTTCCAAAGGCGCGCGACCCGTTCAGAATCAGGGCGCGACCCGTTGGGCAATTTTCACAGAAATGCCCCTACAGCTCAGCAAAACGCAGTTTTGACTAGGTTTGACTTTTTGGAGTGGATTTTGATCCTCCTTGATGTAAATTATGTAATTTTATGATATTTGGACACACATTTATCTTTTCTAGAAGATTCATTCATAAGATAGGCAAAAATTTAATGAATGAATTGGTTTCCTAGCTTATAGAGGCAAGTTGTTTTGACTGCCTAGTTTTCAGTGCTCAGGTTTTGGAATTGGTTTGAAACAAACTCCTAGGATAGTGAGATTGACCCTAGAGGCAAGGAAGTATGTTAGCTTGCCTATTATTATTGTACTTTCTTGGTTCATTTTCTATGGGGTTTGGACTCTTTGATGGGAGAAAGCTTATATTGTTATTACTCTGGTATCTCTGCATTTTTGGCAAAGGGAAGATAAGTGGACAGGTGTTTTGCAGTCCTTGGATTTCTTGTGGGTTACTTGTATTGATTGGTGTGTTTCTCTTTGTACTTGTAAGTTTTTTATTGTGAATCATATTCTTATTTTTCTTCTGCAAATTAGGAAAATGAAGTGATAAGGTAGAATTCATGGTTGCTATGCTCTGCCTTTAAGTTTGCTTAATATCAATGTTTTCAGCTGTTTAAGGAGAGTTCAAGGTGATTGCTTGCTCTCCTTAGCTCCTCACTAGTCATTCTCATCCATCCAAATCTTTCAAAGGCATCAATACAGTCTCCTACCTCGCCCCAAAGAACCCCCTGCAAAAACTGTGTCCAATCCTCGCACCCAAAATTGTCTTTCCCCAATTTTCCACCAAAACCCTAAAAATCCCAAATCAAAATTTTTTATCAGTTTACTAGCCTAAAATCAGTGTTCTTTATTCGTTATCTCTACCCGTTGAAAATCTGTGTCAAGATAGACCGGAGAGAGCCCTCTCCTGCCCCGTAGGGCTAGCTACGAGGCTAAGTGGTTTGATGTTGCCTTGGAGTTTACCTTTTTCAGCCTAAGGTGAATATCCCTGTCACATCAAATGAAGTCCGCACAGTAAAATCCCTACTGTCCAATCATCTACCACGCTATCCGATGGCATTCGATCCTCCCGCGCCCACGAAGTGACAGCCAGTTAACTCGCGATCAAAAGTGGTTTCGTTTATTCCCTGCCACCACACATCATACGTTGACTAGCATCACTCGCCCTCATACCTTTACCTCCCATTGACGAAAAGCGGTGCGATAAATACCTCTCACCACCAAAACTGTCATCCCCACTCATTAACCCCCACGCATTTGTGACGCCCTATGACCGTTGGATTTGTCCACTCGAGATCCAACAGCCTCTGTCCACCATACTTCCATACCTCCCGGTACTCCTGCCAAGCCGTATCCGTCGTCTAATCTATTCAGTCCAACGGCCAATTTGTTCCTCCATCCAGTTTGTCCACGTCCTTGACCTGTCCCATGCACCTGAAGGACGAAGGTGACCAGTTACTAGTGCACGGCACATTTTCTCCTCAACAACTGCTTTCAAGAGACAGGATGGTTGAGAACGAGAAGGACAAGCCTCGAGCAGATAAATATATTTAATAGTTATGAAATTTTATCCATATGATACTCCACTTGCCCGAGAAGGACAACAAAGCACCTGAGAAGATCAGATTTGTTCACTGAAGCAGGAAAATTGCACCAGAAACTTCATTAGGCAGTTAAAGCGGTTGGTGGTCAATTATGACCCCTCCATGCCTAGAATAGCAAAATGTTTTTGTAATGAAACTCTATATATACCCAAAAACAGATGTAATCAAGGTTGATGGTTGTTGTTTTGATGTAAAGTTCAACTTCTGGAAACTTTAACTACTGTGATACTTGCAGCGTCTCGTCTTCATTTTCAGCTAATACAAGCTTCTTTTGTTGTTAATTGCTCACTGTCCATTTCTATTCTATTCTAGGCTGTGCATGTTATGCAGTTTTCATGAACTCTTAATGTTTAGCATTGGAGGAGCTATCATCCTACCTCTGTGTTAAAGTCTTGTATGTATCAGGTAATGTATTATTCAGGTTTCTGTTTACTTAGTGCCAGAGATTTGTCATCATGTCTGTGCATTAGGAGATAGATTTGCAGACCTCTTTACTGGTTGCAGCCAACCATCACATGGTCTTGTGCATCTGCTGGTGTGGTTAGTATTCTCCATATTCACCTAATCCTTAAACTGTGAGTAATTGGTGGTATAAAGCCTTCTAGTCTGGGGGTGTTCACGTATGTCTGGAGTTAACCATAGTAGAAGTGGTTATCTGGCTTAAACAAGCATCATTCCTTCCATTCATCCATTTCCAACATTTAGTTGAGTTTGTAATGTTCCTGAGCATTTCTGAGCTAGAACCTAGGAGAGTTTCTTGGGGAGATAACAAGTTCACTCTATTATTAACTGCATATGGTTACTGTTTAATGTTTAATAAAGTATTGATGCATATATTAAAGATCAACATATGATGAATTAACTGAATCATTAGTTTGTTGGATATACGCTTGTTTCCTTAAGCACAGTTTCTTGTACACGCGGGTTACCCACATGGAAGTAGCGTATACAAATTTGAGTATGAAAGAAAAAGATTATTGACTTGACTAATACTGATTCCCCCCCCCCCCCAAGTATTATTTGCAACACATCTATCATACATACTCTCGCTACCTCTAATCCCTACAAGCTAGTGCACAACTCAAGGTCATTACTTTTGACACCCTGATAGACATGTTCTTAAAAAGAGAGAAATATTTCAGGAAAGGAAGACAACCTCTCAACCCCGTGAAGAAGCAATATTTCTGGTTCAGGAAAAGAAGAATTAGTCATGTGGTTCTCCTAAAATAAGAGGACATGGAAAGAAGAATCACAAAGGAAGTGGGGGTAAAAACCATAAAGGATAAATATATGATCTCTCTTGCACTTTTTTTGTTAGAGATGGAAATGATGCATCCACATGCAAAATTCCCTAGGAGAGAAGTAAGAAAGACTAAAAAGAAGATAAAGGTAAAACACCAAATCCAACAAAAGGTAAATCACATGAATCTATTCATTACATTGTTGCTCATTGCAATAATGGTAACTGAATATTTGTTTCCCACTTCATTTTCTTCTTGAAAATATTCATGACTGCTTGATACAGGTGAAAACTCCTATATGAACTTTCAAAAACATGTCTTTAAATACCCCAATGAAAATGTAGATGGAATAGTGTACTTTGTATATAAGTTAAATCTTAAGCCATTTGGACTTGGCACCATTGGGATTAAACTACCTTGACTTCCTAATTTTCTTTTGCATGATTTATTCTACCTTCTAGAACTATAGAGAAACTTATTATCCCTTGTTCATATTCATCAATTCGGCCAATGTATTAACGTGTTTTTATGGAAAATTAGAGATTGGGAAAGCATACGAAAACACAATTTTTATGACTGGAGTAGAAGAGGAATGAATATTGATGCTACAATGAACATCTACTCATGCTCACAACTTTGCATGCATTTTTTGATACAATAAAGTTACATTTCCATCCAGACTTTTATGGCATGTCAAATTTGAACATCTTAATTACGACAATCTTCTTTTGCTAAAAAAGAATGGTGTGTCTAGGTGACCGACTATTCCAAGGAAACTAAAGTAATGTGATGCTTGTATCTTAGGAAAACATGTCAAACAACCAATTCATGATTATTCTTCTAGAGCACATAGAAAGCCTGAATTTATTCATTTTAATTTATGCGGCCCTATTATTATTCCATATGAAAATAGTAATATATAAATGATGCCTTTTATTATTTATTACACCAAGATTCATAGGGTATACTTGTTGAAATTATATCAGAAGCTTTTGAAACTTCCAAAAAATCTTATGCATGGATTGAAAATTATGCATAAGCACATATTGGATCCCTTCACACTAATAATGGAAAAGAATATATTTTTTTAATGAATATGAAAACTATATTTTCCAACATGGAATTCAAAATCAAACTATAGCTCCATACAATCATTGGAAAAATGGTGTAGCTAAAGTAATGAATTATACTATCCTATATATGTTTCACTTAGTGATGTTTTTCAAAAATGTGAAGTTAATGTTCTGGGTTGATAAATCATATTTTTATCTCATGCTCTAAAAAATAATACTCCTTATGAAATGTGGTATAAATGCATTTTCTCTATAAGGCATCTCAAGATTTTTTATTACACCTATGATGCCTTGATTCCTAATGAATGAAGAAGCAATCTTGTTGTAAAGAGTCATAAATGCATATTCTTGGGGAATTCAGATACCACTGAATCATATCATCTTTATGGTGAGGTAAATAAGAAATTTGTATTACTAGAGATGTGATTTTTCTTAAATATTCCAAGATTAACAACATTTTTTAGCAACATCTTGATCAGTTTGATAGATTCAATCACATAAAAGCTTATCGTGAATTTCATAATGAGATTCCACATCTTGAAAGGGGGATCCTTATCTTGGATCAATTGTGGAATCTTCTTCTAGAGCATTATCTCCCCCTCATCAAGTTCTTACCACTTCTTCATATGAGAAAGACCCTTTGAGTGATTTGATTGAGAGGTTTGGATGGCTAAATCTTGATGCAACCCCATCTCAATCAAAAAGAAACCTAGACCATCTCAATAAGGTCCCCCAAAATCGCTCACCATGATCCGGATTTAAACAGGAATGCAAAAAATTATAGATATAACAATAAATATAGATATGCAGTAGAAATAACATTTCATTTCATTAATATCAAATAAATAAATATTCTTGCAAATAGAATGGAAATAAGACTATCTTGAGCGATGGTAGCTTATCTCTGAGAAGAGATGTGGCGTCTAAATTCCTTTGAACTATGTTACAATGAGTCTCAAAGGCCTATTTATTATTGAGAAACAATGGAAAACCATAAAAATCGAAATACTTGACCCTAGGAGATGAAGTGCCAAAGTTGTGGGCCTCGTTTAGGTAAAGTGGTACATCAACTTCCCGGGCTCGTAATTTTGGCATACAATCTCCATTTAGCTATCATAATACCTCGTTTCAAAGATATCAAAGAGAAGGCTGAAAACCAATAGTTAACATAGTTTGGGACATTTTCAATCTCTCATTTTCCCCTAAAAATGCCGTTTAGATCCTCAAAATAGCTCTGAAAGTTCATGACCCAAAAAAATGGCAAAAATAGCAAATTGTCCTACAATTAAGGAAATCGAAAAAATGAATGAGATAGCGTTGGGGGTCCAAGGGGAATAGGTAGGTGGCCATCAATATCCACCTGGACCATTCCTCCCCGCTTAGGAAGCAATGGTCCCCATTGCGTGCAAAGCCTCCATGAGGTCAGGAAATTTCTGTTGAACCTAGTCCCTGGTGAGATGTTCTGCAATCTCTGATGTGTCCAGTAATGGTGGGAAGCATGGTCGAGGGTGGCCCATATTGAACACTCGTTGCAAGCCAAGGGATGGAGGAATGTTGTGCTCCAAAGCATTGTTTCCCACAACTTTGGTAATGGTGTAAGAACCATATCAGAGTGGTTTGAGTTTTTGATGGGCTCTTATAAGGTGTTCTTTCTACAAATGTAACTAGACTTTCTCACCCACCTGAAACTTGTATGGCACCCAATGTTGATCATGTCGCTACTTGTACTTGCCATTTTCCACAATGGAGCGGTGATATATCAACTCATTGGGTAGAGGTGCTCCTGGAGTTAGATCAAACGAATGCTTGACCTGACAATGCAACAATACCCCTATGGGTGATGAGAAGATGTCCCTGTATTTCTTCATGACCATATCCACCTGCTTCTGCTATGTGGAGGAACCCTTTAGGGGGGCATGGATGTGGCTATGATCTTCCCCCTACTTTGAGAGCGAACCAGAAAGAAAATACATTTCCTAGTCTGGGAGATGATATTACTACATTTCTTAGCAGATATCAAAGAGGTGGTGGTAGGTGGGGCTACCTATGGTATCCTGTATAATGTATCACCCAAATAAATAATCACAGAGTGAGTTCTAGACTCATATACAACATGTTGTTTCCACAAGTATGGTTGTCCTAATAATACATCACAAATGTCGAGAGGAGCAACATCACACAATACCTCATTTGTGAAGGGCTTTATGGTGTAGGGAAGGTGGCACTGCTAGCTGAATCCACCCGATGTTGTATGGTTGCGAGTGTGGTATGGTCAGTAGGCCTAACCTCTTCATGACCTTTGCTGAAATGAGGTTCTTTTCACTGCCATTGTCGATAATGAATTACAGTAGTGAACCCTTCACCCACATTTGTGAGTGGAAAACACACTCCCCCTCCTCTAGATCGTTGGGCTCATTCTTCTGGATCTTGGCAGTGGCAATAGTGGCATTGGGCTCCGCATCAATAATTTGCTTCCCTTTTTCATTCCTCTTGTCGGGTCCTGACTCAGGGTTAGAACATGCATTTGATTCTAAAGCCTTCAACTCAGCCACCAACGACTACTTGGTCTGACACTCACTTGTGTTGTGAGTGGGGCTCTTATGGAACTCACACCACTTTCCTGTGTCCTTCTTTGACTTCGTAGTGGTGTTCTTTTCTTGTAGCTTCTACGGGTTGTCTTCGGTCACCTCGCCTTGGATTTGTCATTTGTTCTTCAAATTCGTAGATCCAAAGTCTCACTTCTTTTGTTTAAAATTTTGCTCAATCTTGACAGTGTATCAGTACGATGTGCCAAGTGAGGAGATCTCCAGGAACTCCATCTCATCTTGGATGTAGCTGTGTAGATAGCTGAGGTATTTGAGTACCAAATGCCGCTCTCAATCCTTGATACCCAACTTTATGTGAAGGGTATCAAAAATATTGGTAAATTTTGACACATCCTGGTCCCTTTTGCTGCAACGTGGTCCACTTTATGTATTTATCCTCATAGCTTCCAACAGGGAAGCACTGCTCCTTGATGGGATCCCAGAATGAATTGCAAGTGGGTGCGGCTAAAAACAATGAGGTAGTACTTTCATCCTTCTCATCGGAGTAGGTTTCCCATTGGTCCTTGACGTGGGGGGTGACTTTGAGAAGTGCAAAAGTGATCTTTTCTCTGCTGGAAAAATCATGAACAAAAAAATATCATTCTAGCATATTTAACCATTTATCTATGACATCCGCATCCATCTGACCCTCAAATATGGGATTGTCAAAATTAACTTGTACCTTAAAGGGTGTGGCACTTCTAGAGTAGTTTCTAGATGTATATGTGTTGCCCCTTGGTAGCCGCTGAAGGATCTGGGAAAAATTTTCCATCATCGCATTCCTTTGTTGCTCGAGGGCTTCTTCGAGCAAGATTTTGATAGGATCTCCTGCCCCCTTGTCTTTCTTTTCATCAGCCATGGGAGGCCATCGAGATTTGCGAGGCTGATCTTGCAAAGGTTCAACCAGATCAAGCCCTAACTCCTTATATCCCAACCTCGTTGCGGACATGCAAAGAAAAACAGAGAAAGAGCAGATCAGTCTGATACCACTGATCTAAATTTAAACAGGAATGCAACAAATTACAGATACGACAAAAAATATAGAGATGCAACAGAAATAACATTTCATTTCATTAATATAAAATAATGAAATATGTTTACAAACATAATAGAAATAAGACTAGCTCGGGCGATGGTAGCTTATCTTTGAGAAGAGATGTGGCAGCTACATGCCTCTGAACTATGTTACAATGAGGCTCAAAGGCCTATTTATTATTGAGAAATAATGGAAAACCATAAACATCCAAAAACCCAACCCTAGGAGATGAAGTACCAAAACTGTGGGCCCCGTTTGGGTAAATTGGTACATCAACTTCTCGGGGTCGTAACTTTGGCATATGATCTCCGTTTGGCTATCATAATACCTCGTTTTGAAGATATCAAAGAGAAGGCCAAAAACAAATAGTAAAGTTGGTTTGAGACAATTTTAGTCTCTTTGTTTTCCCTAAAATGTTGTTTAGGGCCTCAAAATAGCTTCGGAAGTTCAAGACCTGAAAACTACCAAAATTAGTAAATTGTGCTACAATTAAGGAAACCGAAAAACTGAAAGAGAGAGTGTTGAGGTTCCAGGTGGAATACATAGGTGGCCACCAATATCCACCTGGATCACACCCAAACACTTAAAAGTTTTCATCTTCATGAGATTGGAAATATAGGAACCATAAGCTCCACTAGACAAGATGGAGGTGATGTATATAATTTTGATTCAACTGACGATATGGATATTTCATAGGACTGTAAATTGAATTTGTCTACTAATTTTGAACCAAATTCCTTTAAAGAATCTACTTCTCATGATGAAAGGAAGGAAACAATGTAGAAGGAGTATGATGATCTCATAAAGAATTGAACATGGAAGCTGGTAGGCCCTCCATTTGGATGCAAGTGGGTGTACAAGAACAAGTATAGGTTAGATGGCTCACTTGTAAATCACAAAGAAAGGCTCATGGAAAAATGATTTGCATATAAATAAGGTGTCAGTTATGAAGAGACCTTTGGACCCACAACCAAATGGGCCACCATCTAGAATCTCTTTTCCTTGGTGGTGCAAAATGGATGGAAAATTCAGCAAATGGATGTGAAGATTACTTTCTTGGATGGATACTTGAAATAAAATGTCTTCATGTCTTATCCATAAGGTTTTTCTGTGAAGGGAAAAGAACAATAAGCATGCAATTTCATCAAATCCTTACATGGTATAAAACAACCATCATGAGCCTGGTATGAAAAATAGATTGAGTATCTCCAAAATTAAACTTGAAACACTTTAGTTTTGATGATGTAACTTCGAGAAATTTGAAAAATAGTTTCCTATATTTTGGTATACGTTTATGATCTATTGATAACAAGGAACAATGAAACTATACTACATCCATAAAGAAAGAGTTATGTTGGTTGTATTAATTATCCTTTAATAAAATAAATTAATTGCACACACATAAATTGTCAACTAGGGTAGGTATTTTTATTTCAAGGTTATTCAACACAATATATGTTGGAAAAAACTAATAACTAGCATTGATAAATACCTAATTCTTTTAAACTTATTCTATAATATCATGGTATTGAATGAAACCAAATTTTGCTATAATTATTCACTCTTTCAAAACAAATGCATCAATTTCCAACCCTTATAAATATAGAACTTTGCATATAGTATTAGAAATTAAATCACACTTGAAACTAAAATGTTAATCATTTATTCTAGATTCTCTTGCAAGAAAAGGAAATAGCACTCCTAGGTCTCAATTGCAACGACACAACCATCAATCCAATCATAATCAACCCATTGATAAACTATGTAACACACTATATGAGATATAATAATATCTAACTAGTTTCTTTAGCATTAATTCATCAGTAGTAGGACACGATAAGGAAGTATCAATCTAGTAACTATGTTGTCACACAAGCAATCTATATCAGATATTTCGCAAGCTAGTTGAATTAATAGTAACTGTGATGTATTGTCAAGAATCTATAACAATGATAACTTAAACTACAACAAGAAATTAACATATCCTATGACTAAATTAAAATGTAACTACTATGGTACCTATACAACACAAAAGTCCCTACTAAATAGGAGGGACCTTCCTTCTTGATGGGGATATGGTGAT
The DNA here is from genome assembly GCA_000404065.3 of Pinus taeda. Taxonomy (NCBI): domain Eukaryota; kingdom Viridiplantae; phylum Streptophyta; class Pinopsida; order Pinales; family Pinaceae; genus Pinus; species Pinus taeda. The sequence goes on from APFE030800826.1 coordinate 89,432, forward strand.
TCACAAGTCATAGGATAGCATAGAAAACCATGAATAGAACAAAAACCCATAAAAGTTTCTATTGACTTTTGAGAAATTACAAGATGCACAATTCTCAAAAATGATGGTGCCACCCCTGCATGAGGCAAAGGGTTTCTATCCTTATAAACTTTCATTCTATCTAATCTTGGTGCTAAAGTCAGCTATGCAAATCTCTTAATCCCAGGTTGTTAAACTAAGAATCTTGTTTGAAAAATTAAAATATTTTACTAAAAGTAAAAGTAATGTTGTAACAATATCTCATTTTAGTGAGAGACTAAAATGGGGAATTGTAATTGTCATAATTGTGTTGGATGAATTGTCAAAAGTAGCCCAATCCTTGTTAGCACAGTGGCCTCAATTGACTTGGTTGAGTAGTAGTGCCCATATTAACTTCAAAAAATGACACAAATGAAATGGAGTGTTCATCAAAATGAAACAAAGTAGTAGTATCATAATAAAAATAGAGCCTGACATGGTGTGACAATGTTGCTAAATCTTTGAGAAGCAACATTGCATTACCAGGGAAAAGGGGAGTAGAAGCATCCCAACAAGGCGAGGCATCCTAAAAACATCCTTTTTATCACTTTGTTTGCAAAATTACACAAAAAAAAGTTAACCTCTCATCAATACACAAGTGAAATCATATACGTTAAGGTGACATGAAACGATAACATACATTGGTCGCAAAGGTAATTAATGTAATAAAAAGACGTAGTTTCAACGACTAAAGTGGTCGAAAATGTAGGGAAACGATGGTGACAAATATGCCAATCTGAAGAACCAACATCTTCCCCCAAATAGAGAAATTACAGGTGCTCGTGCACATCCCTCAGTTACCCTTGAATGCATGTTGTGAATGCAACTTACTAAAAATTATAGGCTTTTTGTATTATTAGAAATAGGTCTATATCTCTGAAAATAAATTAAGTTCAACCACCAAGTCTCTTTCTCTCCTATATTCAACTAAAAATAATGTTGATACTTTAGTGTTAGAAGCCAAATCAAACGAAATCTAAATTTCAACCCAAGCCAATTGGGCCCACATCATCTCCTAGAATTAATGTACACATGTATCCTTTAAAGAGCATGTACAAAGTTTGTGAAACAATATGGATCTTCATCCTTATTATTTTTCTCACACACTTCACATCTTATCTTGCTACCCTCTAATGCAACCTATCTCAATTTATTAATGTTCCTAGAATAGAGGCCTAATTTTTTTTATATACCCCAATTTTGTTAGTCATTTTGTTTCGAGATCACATAAAATTTCCTATGTTCTCATTTTGTTGTATCTTTAGTAATATCCATATATCCCTAAAAAATAATCAAGTCCAACCATCAAGTATCTTCCTCTCCTATTTTCAACTGAAAATAATGTTGATACTTTATTTGGAAGGTAAATAAAAGGAAATCTAAATTTCAACTCAAGCCATGTCATCACTGATTACACGTGGAAATCAATACTAACCCATGTAGAGATTTATGGACTAATCAATGTGGATAGGAACATCCCTAAAAGTGATCAAAGGATTGCCTATTCCACCCCTCTACAACAAGTAAAACTTAACAAAGTAGGATTAACCCTTGACCTTCGACCTAGAGGTCAGACCAAACTCCCTTAGTTATTATCTATGCTTTGGGCCTTACCTAGCCCAACCCCAACCTGGGCATTCAACCTGACTCCTAACCACCAACCAACGGGTCCCACCAAAGGCTCATCCTAAGCACCTTGGGTCAGATGCAACTTCACCCGAGGTCTGACCTTCTTTCAACTCAGCTTGTGACCTCTGAATTGATGGGTCATACAAGGGACTTCAAGTCAGTTTTACAAGATTTTTATACCTAGAAAACATGAAAATTTACTTCTTTGTAACACATGCACTGCAACCTATGGCTAGCTCACCAATTATTCACAGGCGTTCCAAAGACAATGTTCGACATTTGATGGTGTATGGGTGGTTGTGTCAGTGTTGGCATTGATTTCAAACAAGGGTCAACATGATGATTGGGTGTTTGGGAGGAATCACATGGTTGTTGGAGTGCTTTATAGAAAATAATCACAGTAGTAGGCTTATTGAAGAAGCCATAAAATAATGATTACAATGATGGACCCGATGGAATTCCATGGTATCTACTGGACTCATGTAGAGAATCATCATAGTAGCATGATTACTGAAGAATCCATAAAATGATCACCATGGTGGTTGAGAGTTCAGTTGTCCAAGCACAAAATTGTAGAAGAATTAAGGAGAAGAGAGGTTTACAGCCATATGATAGGTGGAAAATGGAATCAAAGCCTACATCGGACTCTATCCAATCAAAGTTCTCTAGAAGATTTTTCCAATGATATACAAAAGTTCAAAAATGGGTTCTTGGATCAAAAGATATGGTTTGTTGAAGTTCAAGGATTTTAAGCCTTAGGAAGGAAGGAATATCAGACATATTGGATATTTAGATATCGGAGGTCATCACATCGGAATATCAGGGAGTAGGATATCAGATATCGAGATATTGAGCTATTGGATATCGAAACCCCAAATATCGGGACATCGACAGATCAAATACCGAAACATCAAAGAATTGGAGCAGGTGGTATATCAGAGGACTGAGATATCGGGATATAAAAAATTCTTAACTGGGGTATTCTAAGAAGTTACAATATCCACTAGTTTCAGTAGTACTATAAGTGTCGAGGAATGCCGAAGAATATTAACAAAGAATCCATTTGTAAAGCCAAGGGTTGACGAGCCCTCTTCTCTCTCCTATGGTAGGACACATGGTGGCATAAGATTGACTCTAATAATATACAATGTCCTTTGACACCAGCATGATGTTATAGTATGATAGGGCACGTGGCAGGCTAATTCAATGATATTGAGTGCCCTAATGTGCTAGCTCTGGGTGACATGTGTCATCACTATAAAGGCACCACGTGGAGTGATGATGTCATATCGGAGGTTGGCATATCGTAGGATTAAGACCTCGTAACTTTAGAATAGATGGTTTTTGGAAAAGTTACGATGGAGGGGGCTTCCGATATTGTGTTGGCTCTTGGTCATGAAAATCCAAAGAACGAAGGATGCATAGCAGTAGTAAAGGAATATTTGCCCTCGGTAGGAACAAAACACCTTAGCACCTAAAAGATAAGCTACAAGTCACAACTCTTGGTCCAATGGAGGCGAAATTCTCAAGGAGCTCAGCATTTGAGGAGCTAAAGAAATCGAGACTGAGAAGTATCATAACCTTGCACCACTATGAAGTTACGATATGGAGTTTCTCTGATAAGGAAGTATAGAGAGTTGAAGGAGGTATGGGTTGACTACTATGAAATTGAATGTAGGAACACTGGAGTTGTTCATTGAAAGGGACTAAGCCTATAGAATACTCTCTTACAAGAAATCGGGGACGAAATTTGTGGAAGAGGCATAGATGGGCTACTTCACATGCATGAATGGTTGTGATAAACGAGAACAGAGTGGTCACCTTTGTGATCTGTCAAAATCTGTGGAACGATAAATGAAATTGGGACTCCCAGAGGAGTGTGCAGGTCACCTGAGAATTAATTCTCAGCATGGAGCTGTCCGCAGTCAGACTATGAAGAACTGTAAGGTCCATATTTGTTTTGGGTATTGTGACAAGAAACTACTAGAAGACACAAGAGTGAAAATGGGAGCCATGGAGAAGTAGAGTGGGAAACTAAAGTATAGACAACAGAGATTGCCTTGTGCATGGTGCCTCAGTGAAATAAAGCTATATCATGCAATTGAGAAGATTGGGGGTGTTGCGAAAGTGTATAAGTGTTCTATGTTGTGAGTGAAGTGCATGGAGATAAGGAGGTTGAAGCACCTGGGAGGACAATGTGTAATACATCATCAAGAGCATCGATAGGGTTGTGTGGAGAATTGCAAGGGTAGTGTTGAAGAGCAATCAGTGGAGAGCCCTTGACAGAAAAGGCAGAGTGCAGAGGAAGTGTCGCTGTGAGCAGCGAGAAGAGACATGATGCAAGTGAGCACAGAAGACAGAGTGTAGAAGTCAAATCTGTGAACAACCATTGTTGGTATTTTACTTATATTATTGTATGCCTCTATTGTCAGTTTGAAAATGGTATGAAATAGTAGAGCAGTGACAAGAGTAGGTTGGTGCCTACATACTGAAGAGGTTGGCGCCTCTAGGCAAGTTGGTGCTTTCTAATGAAACGGGGTCGGTGCCTCCTATGAGTGGGTGCTCAAAAACAAAAAAATGTAATTAAGTGGGTGCTTAATTTACATCATAAGAAAACAACAAAATTGAAGGTTTCTTCTGTCTGGGTTTCCAGGTGAAAAACATTGTGTGAAATGTGTGTTGCTAATGTGATTGTTGTTTAAACATGTGTTTGAAATATTGTTGGTTCGCTACTTTTGTGAATGAATTCCGTCATAAGTAAAAGAATGTAAGAAGGGACTGTAAGCATAATAAGAAAAAAGTAAGAGTTTCTTAATTACTGATTACCCCCAACCTCCTCTCAAAAATTCCTTATTTCAAAAATTAGTATCAGAGTGAGGTTCCTTCAGCAACAATCTAATCACTAGAAGGTATATCTTTAAGGAACTACATCTAGGCAAGAGATTCAAGAGGCTTACTAAAGTAGAATACAAGTCTTTGATGGTACAAAATATGACTTTTGTAAAGTGAGAATGGAAGCGTATCTTATGTCCCTCGGAATAGGTGTTTGGACTTCAGTACTAGTAGACTAAAATGTCCCTGATATTCTTCCCACTAATGGAAATGGTAAAAAATTATATGGGAACAATGCTAAGGAAGAAAATTCCATTCTCTTTGGCCTTAGTCAATCAAAACTTGTAAAATTTATGCACGGTAATTCTTCTAAGGAAGTGTGGTTAAAGCTTAATCAGATTCATGAAGGGGGTGACAAAGTCAAGAAGGTGAAACTTCAGACTTTCAGAATGAGGTTTGAAATCTTGAGAATGAAAGCATAGCGGAATACTTCCTCAGAGTTGATGAAGTGACTAATATGATGAGAGGACCCGGTGAAGAGGTAAAGGAAGAGATGATTGTTTAGAAAATATTAAGATCTCTACCCATGATATTTAATGCAAAAGTCTCATTTATTTAAGAGATGGCTAATATAAAGGATCTCAAGATGGACCAGCTACATGGTACTCTCCCAGCCTATGAGATGAGAGTAGGAATAGAAACATTTGAACCCAAGGAAGTGACATTCAAAGTATCTAGAAAGGGAAAGGAGCATAAAAATCATCAAGATTGATCTAGTTGTGATGCTGATCAAGAGTTGGCTCAACTAACTAGAAAACTTAAGTGTGGCTCATGACAAGACAAAGGGAAGTTTTCCTTTAAATATTTTTACTGTGGAAGAGTTGGACATTTCTTTTCCAAATGCCCTTATAAAGAAAAGGATGAGAAGGAAGAGGATCTAAAATCTGGAAGCAAGTCTCAAACACATCAGAAGAAAAATCTTTATAAGAAAAATGGGTTCTACTCCAAAGAGGATAGCTCAGCACCAGAGTCGGATAGTGAAAAATTGTCGAAGAATGAGTCAGATAAGTATATTCTCATGGATTCCGAAATAGACTCCAATATTGCAATAGTAGCAAGAGAAACAATATAATATAATATTCTCTTGGTGCTATATTATTTGGATTTCTTATGTCTTCTTATGTCATCCACATACGTATCCAGCCTTTCGTACCAAGCTCTAGGGGCCAGCTTTAATCTATATAAGGCCTTCTTCAGTTTGCATGCAAGCCCTTCACCAGAGGTGAGTGGAAATCCTTCTCGATGCTCAATGTAAACTTATTCTTCTAAATCTCAATTGAGAAATGCAGACTTCACATCCATCTAATATACCTTGCTATTCTTATGGATGGAAAGATAAATAAAGATCCTTATAGCTTTCAGTTGAGCTACGGGTGCGAAGGTTTCAATTCTTCACACAGCAAGGAAAGCAAGAGGGTTGTGTGGAGAATTGAAAGGATAGTGCTGAAGAGCGGTTAGTGGAGAGCCCTTGACATAAAAGGTAGAGTGCAAAGCAAGTGTTTCCGTGAGTAGAAAGAAGAGACCTGTTGCAAGTGAGCATAGAAGGCAGAGTGCAGAAATAAAATCTGTGAACAACCATTGTTGGTATTTTACTTGTATTATTATATGCGTTTATTTTCAATTTGAAAATTGTATGAAATAGTAGAGAAGTGGCAAGAGAAGGTTGGTGCCTACATACTAAAGAGGTTGGTGCCTCTAGGAATGTTGGTGCTTTCTAACCAAAAGGGGTTGGTGCCTCCTGTGTGTGGGTGCTCACAAACAAACAAATGTAATTAAGTGGGTTCTTAATTTACACCATAAACAAACAAGAAAATTGGTGGGTTTTTCCCTCTGAGTTTCCACGTGAAAAGCAATGTGTCAAATGTGTGTTACTCATGTGATTTTTGTTTGAACATGTGTGTTTGAAATATTGTTGGTTTGCTGCTTTTGTGAATGAATGCCCTCACAAGTAAAAAAATATAAGAATGGACTATAAGAATAATAAGAGAAAGATAAGATTTTCTTAATTACTGATTCAACCCCCTCTCTCAGCAATTGCTTATTTCAATAAACGAAATTTGGAAATAGATGTATGGGAGATTACACTTAGTAAGTATGTAATCAAATGTGTTTCTCCAAAAACACAAGGAACTTGAGCAACACCCTCACACATCATGACGACATGTTTCTTTTACTCAACCAGATCACATACACAAATAAAGTAAATAGCTAACAAACAATATCTCATACTTGTCGAATTAATGAAAGGAATACTACAATTCATGTTTATGAAACATTTACAAAAATTCAACCATTCTGCAAACATGCATACTGATGAGCCCCAGAAATGGGTAACTATATGGGCTCATTTTGCCTATTATTCTCATTTAATCCACCATTCTCAATAGTTTTATGCATGTTTTTGAATATATTTATGTCAATAGAGTGAATGGGGGTGGTCACTTTGCCATGTAGTCTAATGAGTGTTTATTGTAGGTTTTTTGGATAGGGACTAGGAATTTATGAGCAAAATGACAGCCAAACTCGAGGAAATAGGGATGAGGACTTACAGGAGGGGTGTCTCCTTCATTAATGACCCCTTCCTCGAATTCTTCATCAACAGCTCAGAGTACAAAGGCCCACATTGATGATTCCAAGGTGCAGCTGAGCAAGTCAAGTAGGCTTGTTGTTATCTTCAATTCTAGGTAGCCAAGTTCCTTAAGTTTAGGAGAATTGTTGGGAGTCCTCACTTGTATAAATAAGAAGGCTTCAAGCTTCAGTAGGTTAGCCATTTCATAGTATATTTTCACACTTTTGTACAACTTTGTACTCAAATCATCTTCAAGCTCCTTTTGAAGACAGTTTTGTGATGTAACTGCTATTTTTTGATAAACGAAGATGAACCAAGTTTTGAACCAGCACTGATCTTTGTAGAAATTTTGAATAATATGACACATATTCACAGAGATTATCCCAATTATACACTATTTCATAATACATGCATAATACATAACCTCCTATATGTTGATCATCAATTTACAAAAGCAAAAACAATAACATGTGCACATAGAAGCATCAATCACACATATCAACATAGTATTTTCCCGGGGAAAGCATCTCGCTAAAAACCCAAACTATCTGTATATTATATTGATTGAGAACATGTAACAATACATAGTACAATACTTTTCACAAGTATCCAGCATTATCTCCACCTGTTACACACAATACATCTCAGATCTAATCTCCAAATCTCCTCTGCTGCTTGTCTGCCTCCACTGCACAATACTTGCATGAGAATAGATGAGAATGGCTAATCCAAACTCATCTTTTACCTCATGAGAATCACCCACACTGGAAATCACGTGATAAGAGGCTATAATCACTTGGTATATCTCAATCCCATTGATTGTGCAAGATCTCATGCACAACTGATAGTCACAACTCACCCTTTCACTTATCTCTAACACTTGTCTCCACTGAATTGTCCATGCACTGAGTTAACTGATGTATTCTTCAGTTGCATTATGAGTTAATAATTAGTGAATGAATTAATAACTAATTCACACAACTCATCACTTAATCTATTGGCCAGTTAGACTAAATACAACTAGTTCAACTAAGTCAAACTGAACACAACTCCATCAACCCCTGATCCAACTCCACAGAACTCAATCACTGAAGTCCTAATTGATGTCCTCCATGCAATAGCTCAAGTAAACCATAAGAACCATGTATTTCCTTCATGCAATTGCATGTGCCACAGCTGTAGCTCGAACTGAAGTGCTCCAAGAGAATAAGATAAAGTTTAGAGTCCAAATATTACTAAGGGCTAATAATATTTGACTGTTTCTATTCTTACCTGATAGTCTAAAAATAGACTCTGATCACACCACTATGATCCAAAAAATAGAAGTCCATCTATTTTTCCGAACATGACCAATCATCCATAAACAACATCCTGCAACTCATAGACCATGATCCATAAGTCTAAAAATAGACATAGTCTAAAAATAGACTTTGCGCCAAAACTTGCTTGCGAGCCCACTTAGTGAAGGCGAATCCTTTCCACTAAGCCCCATCATCTTGTTACATTCTAAACAAGCATTTCTTGTTGCACACTTTCAACACTCCCTCTCAACAAGAAAGGCTTCCTCTCAAACCCGATCTTGTAACTCTGGAATGTTCTACATGCAACACATCTGCCCGGTCCACTTTGCTCCAACAACACTTGGAACAAAAAAACACTCCCAACTGACCACTCTGTTGGGCTAGGAACATAATCTGATGCTGAAGCTCTACCTGCTGCTAACAAATGCTCCCTCTCTGACATCTGCGCTACTGCAACATCTTCATGCATCTCGCACCATTGCACACCTCTCTGTGCCACCTAGCACTGTGCAAAACACTTGTGCCTCTCGCATTGCTGCAACCTATGCACTATCCTAGGATTCCTTGCACTGTCGCTCTCTTTGCCACTCCATCTGCATCTATCTCTACCTAATCAGTCAGTTCCTGCTACTCGGCATCGGGGCTCCTGTAGCAAGGTCTCATCCAAGAGGTTGGGTACCTCAAGGATCCTGCCCCTCCTCCTTGGAACGATCACTCTATATCGCCCCACCTCCTACCTGGAGGTATGGCTGCATGTGATCCCTCAGCCTGCCTGGCTCGAAGTTTCCCCCTACTGGAGGTCTTTGCATGAGTAGATGTCTCTACTCAATCTCCACTCAGCTTCCCCTGTTGTTGCTGCTCCACAACCTCCTGAAGCTACTGCACCAATCGTGGCTCCTCCACAATTGTCTGAGACTTCTTCTGGCTCAGCATGTTGAGATGTAATATACCCTCCCTCTCAACCACCAAGTCTCCATTAGTTCCCTTGCTTCTAAAGACCTTGCATGCATCTTGAACCTCAAGAGAATACAGGTTCTTGACCCGTGAACCAATCTGCTTCACCTGTCTAGTGAAGATGTGTCTAAGCAAAACCTTTCCCTTACTAAAGACTACATCATAGCCTCTATCTTCCAGCATCGCGATTGACACCAAGTTTCTCTTCAGTCCTGGTACATACTTGACATCGATCAAGGTAAAGTGAGATCCATGCTCCCTCTAAAAAATAACCATGCCTACACCTGAGACACTATACTTCTCATCATTACCCATCGCTATGAGTATCTGGAGATATTTCTCCTTCAAAGTACTGAACAAACTTTTGTCGCCGGACATGTGGAAAGAAGCTCCACTATCAAGAAACCAGCCACTTCCCATCATGGATGAAACCATGCATGCGAAGAGTGTGAAATCCAACTCAAACTGTGAAGCAAGTGCCTCACCTTTAGATCCTTCCCTGTATCCCTTCTTGGACTTCTTCTTTGGGAAATTAGTAGCATAATGGCCCAACTCATGACAACGAAAGCATCTCACCTTCGACTTTTCAACCTTCTTCCCATCATTGGATGAACTTGATTCGGAAAGAGAAACCTTCCCCTTCCCCTTCTTCGCCTTACTCGCTAAGGCACAGTTCTGTTAGGATATTCCGACACATAGGAATAGTTAAGTTCAACTTGGTCTAGTATAGAGTTAGGTTAGAGTTAGGTAAAGTGTGTTTCTTTACCGTTGTACATTTTGTAACTTACAATCCG
>APFE030800828.1:0-11989 GCA_000404065.3 Pinus taeda
TCCACATGAATTAGAATATTTTGAACCCCTTCCAGCATACCTCGATGTTAGAGCTTCTAAATCTAGGATGAACAAGGTTGTCGTCCCAAGTGACCCTTCGTCCCCTTCTCACCAAAAAACTCTAACTCTGTAGGATAAGGTGGGAGAATTTGTGAACCTAATTGTTGAACTGTCACCTCCTCCCACCCCACCTGCTCTGTATTTCTATGCAGAATTGGATTGCAAGCCTGATGGTTATCACGTGGTCTCATTCCCTTGACCTTCGTCCACTAGTTCCTTTGAATTTCCAGATTCTGGTGTCTTGTGTTCATCTGTTCCGGATTCCACATGTGATGTTCACAAGGATCAAGTTATGAATGGAGTTGGTGTTGAGTAGCCAACCTGTGCTATCATTTTTTATGAGTATGTGGGAATCTGAAGAAGAAGTTGTGGTGAAGGATGACCTCCTTCTATCTGCACCTCATCTACTTTATCTTGAAATCTTTGTGATTCTGTCATTTCTGATTTTTCTTGTGAAATTTTATCCCTAGATATTTTCACTTATGATTATTCACAGAACATACAGGATGTCATTCCATCATTTTATTGTGGAGAGGACAAATCTTCCCAAATACACTTGACCTCTTATCTTTCATTTCCAGAAATTTAGAGGGTGAAATTTTTTGTTTCTCATCAACCCCTCTCTATGATTTTTTAGATCATGAGGATGTTGGTGTCCATCTCGAATTTTCTATTCGTGCTTGTCATGATGTTTTAACTCATTCATCTGATCACAATTCTGATTCACCTACAGTTGATTTTTATAAGCCACCGGTATTTGACGATACATCTTCTAATGAGGTGGAAACCCCTCAAGTTGTCAAGGCACTTCAACTTGAGTTGATGGTTATGTCAAGTTCTCGTAGCCTTAAGGTCAGTTCCACTCCTGATTAGAAATATATTGAATCACCCCAGGCTCCTCATCACTCTCTTGTTCACATTGAAGATCAAAATAGTTCACAGTTTTCACATCCTCCACCAGAATCACACGTGCCTATCGCTCATACATTGGAGGAGTCATACGTAACGAGCACTATTGCAAAATGAAAATTTTCTTCCTTTTTCATGTTTTCTCATTTGTCACGTTCTAAAGAGTGTACATCTTTTCCTTCCACGTGCAATGTGACACAACACCATGATACATCTGCAGGGTGCCTTTCATGTGCTTTCAATCTTTTCTTTTCTGTAGACGCATTCAAACTTCAAACGTGTTGGTTTGCATTGCTTTATCTTTCTTGTTTATTGGTTTGCTTAAATATATTTCTTGTGAGTCACACCATCACCGACACAGGTCAACCAATGCACTGGTGGCTGTATTGGAAATATCACTTCACGTGAGTAGACCCATGATCTGCTTAGATGAGGAGTAGGAGTAGTGTTTTCTTTCGTATTTTGATTTTTCTTACTCTGTTTTGCTTCTGTATTACTTCTTTTCTTGGCTTGTTTGTTTGTTTTTTCACCCTTAGGATTAGCTTTCCCATGAAACCGTGTTTGGCTTCTTGAGACAAGCAGGGAGAAATACAAGAGGACTTATACAACTATCAACATCTGGTTGTCTATATATTCCCTCTTTTGTGAAGATCTTGTGTTCTTTTAATCGATGATACCCTAATGGAAAATACATTCCTTTCAGAATGAGTCTTGGTGAAATCACAATGCTTGCACTTTTAACTAGTACTGCCTACTCTAATCGGTTTTCTATTTTTGGTTAACCCTTGTCAACTTAGACAAGTAGAGTAAGGTGAGGGGGAAAACCTTAACAAGTATGTCAGAGGTATATATAAACATCCTTCTCTTAAGGGACAACCTCTTTTGCTCTCAATAAGTCGAGATCTGTCTTCGACCTCATGAAATAAATAAGTGCTTATGCATAGTTCTTTAAAAAATGAAAAATGAAAAAAATAAAATAAAGGTGAAAGAAGAGAAAGGCTTCCTACCCAGGGAGGTGAAGTAAGTAACTCCATTGGGGTACTGTCCAGGCTCCCTGGCAGCGGAGCAAAGCTTGTGTTCTTGAAGTGACTCTGTTGGGGTACTCTCTAGGCCTACTAGCAATGGAGCAACACTAGAGATGAAGCTAAAACTCTGACAGTTTATATTACTTGTGCATCATTATACACCTCATCCCAAATCGAAACAACTCAGTTGACTTGGCTTGGTATGTGTGATGTCGATAAAGAGAATGGTAGAGAGTATCTTTAACTCAAGCTAGTGAAGAAACCATGACGATCAAAGAATCAACAATACTTCCGGAAGAGTTAGACTCGCTTTACACGATACAAGGTCCATACAAAGAGTTGGAGTTCTACCAGTGTGTCGCCAATGTTGTAGTGGATACAACCACCCTATAAAAATTTTCCTATGCTTCGTTTTGGAGCCTCCCTCCTTAAATCATAGTATCTCATCTTATGTTGACCTAGGTACTTGTGCTTTAATTGAGTTTTATCTTATGCTTACTACTTTTGTTTTCCAACTTGCTTTTCTGTCTAACCCGCAAGCCCATCTTTTGACTTGGTTTCAACCCAGTCCTAGGCCTGCCTTAGTGAACTGCACAATCCTTGAGGCCAACCAGCCTTCAGTCCAAGAATTGCACAATCCAAGCCTGTAGTGATCCTTCAGCTCCAAAACTACATAGAGCTAGCTGCAAGCTTGCCTTCAGTTGAGAAACTGCGCAGAGTATGAGAGGTAGCCTAGCCACTCAACCTAGAAATTGTGCAGAAACTTTCCTTCAACAGCTGTCTGATGCATGAGCTATTGAGTTGTCCAATTCTCCTCAAAACTGTGCAATATCTCCATGCATGCATGGCAACTTTTCCCAACAAAAAAAAAAAGCATCCCTAAAAATAGGGATCTATTTTTAGCAATCAGAGTTACACTTGAGTTATTTTTGGAAAATGCCACCATATGTCACTTTCCCTAGATTTTTGGCCTTCATGTCATAAGCCCTAAATCGACCGAATTTATTTATTGAACGCCCCCAGGGCTCATTTGCACATTCAATATTAGAGATCCGGCATTCCCAAGGAGACCTTGAAACCTTCACCACATTCATCACAACCTTTCCGAGTAAGTCTTGCTTTTCTAGTCTTTCGCTACTTTTTTGTCGATTGTTTACTTAGCTTGTGAGAGTGTTGTTTTACCTGTTTTATTGAATGACCTCTGGCCTTTTGATTTATTTTAGCTTGTAGAAGTGTTGTTTTAAATTTTTCATTGCCTTTCCCAAGTGTCACATGCATAACCCAGTTTTTGTACCAACGATCGTCATTGCGACGACTCTCTCCACATGCTTCATTGTTCTTCAGCTTGATTGATTTCTGCACTTATTTTATTTGCATGCATCATCATTCACTCAGATCTTCACCCACCTTCACTTGTACTTTCAAATCTACTCGTTTTCATGTTTCCCTTGGGAAGATCTAGGCTTCCATGGCCTGGATCTAGCTCTCCCTAGCATGCACTGCACATTTCTGGATCTCAAGGCTCTGGCTTGGCTCCAGAAATTGTGTAGGGGCTTCCATAGCCTGGCTCCAACTGTGCATTGTGCAGTTCCAAGAGCAACTCCAGGAGCCGTTCCTGAGCCTTGGTCACTAGGATTGTGTAATGCGCAACCCCAGCTGGCCTGAGTGTAACTGAACTGCGGATTGCGTAGTTCCAATCAGCAACACCTCCCCACTAGCAGCTGAGACCGCACAATGCACATAAATAGTTGGTAGTCAGTCACCTTTGACAGCTAGTATTGCGCAATTCTTCCCAGTAGTTGCCCAGTTTTTTGTTTGGTCTATTCTTGAATTGCTTTTGGTTTCATGCTAATATTTGCATGCCATGAGTGTCCTCTCTGTCTCCAGGTCTAGTAGTTGTTGAGAAACTCTCCATAGTTACAGGTAACATGGCTACCAAGAGAGTTGCATCAAAGGATACTGTTGAAAGTAGCATTAGGGATGCAGTTGAGCAAGTGTCAATGAGTTTACCAATTTATGAAGACACACAGCTATTCATTGAAAAGGGCATGAAGTTGACATAGCAGGAAATCAAGGATATCTTTGTAGGAGACTTCAAGGAAGATCTAGAAGATCGGCAAGTGTATGTCAATAGTAGGAGACTTCAAGGAAGATCTAGAAGATCGGCAAGTGTATGTCAATATCCACCGGTCTAGCTTACATAAGGTTGCATGCAGGTACCTCGCATTCCCATGTGCAGACATCATCCACTGGATTGTCTCACACATAGATCCCGAGACTATGACATTGAGCAGTTCCAGTGGAACACAACTTGCTACCTTTAGGATGGAGAATTATCATCATATGTATCACTTACCTAAGCCGATGAACCGAATGGATTAACTTTTCTATGCCACCCACAGCTATGTAAACACCAGGGATATTATAAAGCACTAGGTGAAGTAGTTTTCAAAGTTCATATCCACACCCAATCACGTTTACAAGATGAAGTCACTCAGAAAAGCCTACCAGTTCGGCAAACTGTATGGTCAACAGAGCACGGAGACCTTTCCACATAATTACGTTGTTGTGTTGTAGCAGTTGGTGAATGATGGAAAACTATTTAATTGGTTGAATATGTTGGCTCATCAGTTGAAATTCCATGTAACTAATGCCCAGAATCTACCCAAGGATGAGCAAGAGAAATTCTACATGTCTGCATATTTACTTGATGCAATCTGTGCCTAGCATCAATTTCCTGGCATGGGTTGGATGTGGACACCACATGAGCATGTCATCAATATTTATTGCAAGTTTATTTCCAAGTGTAGCTACTGAGGAGTTATGGTGAGGCTAGTTGACCATTTCATCACCCCGGTCTACAAGTTGATCTTTGAGAAAGATCCACCTTTCATGTCCCAAGAAGCGATGGAGGCATTACTTAACATTGTAGATAGGTATGCCTAACTCGGTGGCACCTTCATCAGGATGTTTGGTAGAGAGAAGCCTCTACATGTTCTACCAAGGTTTGCCACAGACAAGTTGGTCATGCAATAGGTCGCATCTCACATCTCCACAGGGTTATCAATGAGGCTACATAGGAGGAAGAAGGCACCATGGCCTGCTCTTTCTTTGCAGATTAGATTGTATAAGACTAAGAGCTTGCAATGTGGATGTCGAAGCCAAGGAGATAGTGAAGTATGATTTCAGCACCAGAGATTACAATTTGTATGATCCCCACGATATTTCAAAGAACCACTGTGCGAGAGTGTATTATCCATGGATTCACAGGGCATGTCATTGGCAGAGGAGGACCCTTGGAGGTATTTTTACAACCACTCCAAGATCAATGAACCAGTCAGCATAGCCATAGAATTAAAAGTTTCTCTGCAGACAACGGCACCACAGGAAGTAACAATAACAAAAGCAATAAGCAGCAAACCAGTGTAGGATAAGAGTAAGAGGAAGATTTCCGAGAACCCAAAGGCTAAGCAAAGCTACAAGTTCGAATAATATCCTCTCATTGAGAAAGTAGCTTTGATAATGGAAGCAAAGAGGCAACAACTCATAAAAAGAGTAGAATGGAGGAAGAGAGAGAAGCAAGGGTTGGAGGAAGCAAAAAGAAAGTTGCAGGAAATAAAGAAGAAGTTAAAGAGGAAAATGAGCTAAGAAGGAGAAAGAGGGAAGAGAAGAAGAAACTGGAACATGAGGAAGGGCAAGGCGCGATCACAAAGAAAATTGTGCCCATACAAGTTGAGGAGTCATAACAACTAGCAGATGAAGAAGAGGGTGAGAAGATGCAGGATCAAGAGCTTGCTCAATAGATTGATAAAATGGTTGAAGCAACAGACATGCAGTTGGGACAGGAGCCACAGGACTAAGATATTGACCTCATGTCGAGAGCATCCATGGTCATCCAGTAGTCTCCACCACCTCTAGTAGCAGAACCAGTGCCGAGTGAGAAAGAAGAGGTTGTTCTCCTTGATGATGATCTGGTGATGGATGTGTACAATATGTCATTTGATGAGTTGCAGAAGAGGATTGTACAGGCACAGAGAAAGCATTTCCCAGATGATCGCACATTACATTCATTTATGAAGGAAAGGGTCATAGTGCCAGATGTCAGAAAACATCCAGTTGCCATGGTCGATGCCACTATGGCTTATGCAGGAGCCACAAGCTCAAATGTCAAGTTCTTGTTAGCAGAGAATGAATAGATGGGTAAGAACTTGCAAGTGACTAGTAAGAAATCAAGACAATCTCCAGGATCCGCAATGGCAAAAATGAGGAAGGTGATACTTACTGAAGTATTAGCTCTTGAAACCACCATGCAGAAACTCTATGACGGATATGTCACAGTGCATAAGGTGGTTGTCCATCTATTTGGATTTCAGCGGCGAAGGAAAAATATATTCCAAACTTTCAAAGACATACACATTGCTATTACCCATGTGCAAGAATGGACAATGAGATACAAAGGAGCCCTGCTTCACCTGCCCAAGATGATGAAGCCATAGGCAGAGATAGAAAAATCAAAGTTTTAGATGTAGATCCAGAAATATGAGCAGCTCGCCTGTTCATCAGTAACATATAGGCTTCATATGCATGGTTGTTCAAGAGTTTGGATGTGATGGTGAGGACGCACATGATCTCGTCAGTCGGTTCCCTCACTGGAGTCAGGGAGAAGAACCAAATCTGATTAGAGATCGACAGGTACATGGAGCAGCTCAGGCGAGAGGCCATAAGTGATGACTTGGATATGAGTGCAAAAAACATGCAAAAGTACATCGGTGGTCCTGTCGTAGTCATGACCATGCTATGCATGCTTCAGGATGAGTTGGACAAAGGTTCCCAGATCATATACCCACAAGCTATGGAGGCAAGATTCTGCTTCCAGAAAGACACCATAAAGAAGTATGGGACACAATAGCACAGTACCAAGCTTGGTATCAGTACATCACCGAGAGTCATCAAGTGGATGTTGTCGAGTTGGTCTTCCCCCAGACTTCTGAGTCATAGTGTTGTGTCTTGTCTCGTTGTCTCTAGCCTATTTTGTCTCACATGGGTACATGTGGAAATTGTATATTATTTGTGAATATATTGTAAGTGAAATTCCAAGTGTCATCAGTGGAATGTGAAGAGTCACTATGTAATCCAATGAGTTATTTGTAAATAAGTTGAAGAGTCATGAGGGTAGTCAAAGAGTCAAAGGGGAATGTCAAGGGTCACCCCACCTTTGTTATAAATAGAACCTAATAACTCATATAACAGGCTTTTGGGATCCAAAATTTTGGCTAGGCTTAGGCTTAGAGAAGGCTTGGGAGTATTGTGATCAGCCTTGGATTCTCCACAGCATAGAGAGAGTATACTTCTTTGGAGGAGAAGGTGGTGTTGATTGTAATGTTCCACTATTGGGGCTAGTGGTTGTTAATGGTGTGTGTATGGATGGAACTTTCACTTAATAATAATATAACTGAGCCAGCATGTCTTCATGCATATTCTGTTATTGTAGTTGGACTATTATGGTTGCTTTAGCAATGTATTTTGTTTAACTTATGAATTTTTTTTTTGCAATTGTATGAATTTGGTTGAAGGCATGTTGTTAGATTAGCCCATCACTTTGTTTTGTGGATTATTCTGCATTGCATCTTGTGATGTCATTCCGCTTGGTTGTTCCTTTCAGGCTGCATAGTATTACAGGCTTCTAAGGGACACACTTCTTTTCCCCTCTGTGTGTTAGAACCCCCATGTATCTAACTTTACTCGCTACAAGGTCACACACTTGCTTCCGACCAAAGTAATCATACTTATCTCTGCACGCTACCACAGTCACGGCACTACATTACCACCCACTGTTGGGACTCCTACTCCAAACGGTCTGAGGTCTAGTTGGGAATTCTTACTAGGGAGATCCCCTTGAATGTTGATGGGTCCAGCACTGTTTACATGGTCCGACTTGCTATCCAGCAAGCTTTCCAAATATATGGATAACCAACCTTTTATGCCTCTAATCCATTTTGATCAGTGTACTCATTGATCTAGCATTCTCATCTATTAAAGGTGAGCTATTGTCGGGTACTTTAACCATTATTTCATTCAAGTGATCCAACTAATGTTTAAGGTCATATAGTATAGACCATAGGTTTAATTTGGATCATAGACAGATATTGGTTGTGTATTTGTTCCCTTACTTCATCTTGGTGGTTATCATGTATCCCTAGTCCAATGTGACCTTCCTTAGGGTATTTCTTTCATTGTCTCGGAAGGACAAAAAAGGGAGGCTTTGATGATGGTAGAATCCCATGTTATTCATATTTAACACCTGTCATCGTTCTTCCATGTCCATTATCCCACTTTTGATTTTCTGTTTTCATTTGTTTGTACTAGTTCATTGTTGGCCTTGTTCTATGAGAATATGGGGTTGAAAATACCCAAGGTTGATGCAGTTGTAAGAAAATAAAAAGCATAATCAAAATATCAAAATGCAAGAGAATGGCAAGGGATGTAAAGCAAGCAAAATCCAATTATAGCTTGCACTCTACCCCTTCTTATATAGCTACTCATCTTCAAGAGTATCCATGCATGTCATACCTATCAAAGTAAAAGGTACTCTCATTTAACATCCCAACCCTGAAAAAATTTTGAACTACCCATCATCAAAGGGGGATCATATCATCATAATTACTTAATAAATCAATAAAGCTTATTAGACAAGTCATATCAAAATAAGAAATAAAAAGGAAAATATGTAGTTTTGAAAAAACAAAGGTAAGCAAAGGTAACTAAAGCAGCTAACTGCTCCCTCTATAAAGGTGCTCAAGAACAATGGTTTCATATCCTAGTATAAGACTATAAAACCTTTAATCAATTAAATCCCAAGCCATAACACCTATCACTTGCACATATATCTTGAAAGGGTTGACTTGGGAATTGTTCCTCCCCTTAGGGTGGGAAGAAATTAATAAG
Source organism: Pinus taeda (assembly GCA_000404065.3). Classification (NCBI taxonomy): domain Eukaryota; kingdom Viridiplantae; phylum Streptophyta; class Pinopsida; order Pinales; family Pinaceae; genus Pinus; species Pinus taeda. The sequence continues at coordinate 8,940 of APFE030800828.1, forward strand.
GTCATGAGATAACCCTCCCATACCTGAGTGGGATAACTCATGCAAAATCATTAGCTAGTAGGCCATTTGAAGATGATACTTGTGAGAATTAATCTGACGGATTTGATATTGAATATGTTCTACCTTGATGCGTTTATGATTCTTGTACCCATCATGTTGATTTTACTTGATGACATGAGTATGTGCTAGGTGATTCTTATAGGTGAAACCATGATCAATTGAGGAATGATATGATGTTTCTCTAACACTTTGTAGAGGATGTATCACCCCATTCCTTGATGACATAAGATAATTGATGTTGGATGTCAGATCCCCCTCAAGGAGTATTGGCCTTAATGAGAGCTTAGCATAGATGATGTGACCTTACTCCAACCCTAAGACCTTGGATGTTTACCTTTGATGCTAGGATGTTGACTTGGAGAGTTGATGCACCCCTAATGATGATGTTGAACATTTGGGACCCTTTTACAGGGGTAAATGCACCTTCTGTCATGATATTGTCATGCCCTAGGTTGATGATATTATCCTACCACCTCATTTGATGATGAAATGAGCTCAGGGGTGTAATTTTGGTGATGTAACACCTCATTTGGATGAAGAATCATGACTTATGGGATAAGGTACATCCTTTGAGATATTCATTGCATTGATTTTTGGAGAGAAGTACATTTTGGATGATGATGTCACCCTTGGAGGATTTTAGACTCACATGAGTGGGCTCATTAAGTCTTATTTGCACGTCATTTCATTGTTTAGTTACCTTTGGAGGTTGGCATGATAACCCATCCACTTTATACCATGGGTTTAATTCACTTGGATGCCCTCATATAAATAAGGGATTTAGTTTCCTTTTGGAACATTGCCACACTCGGAACATAGCTTCTATTCATTAATGATTTTCTTGCTCATGTGTGCAATGTAGGATTAGTAGAGAAATTTTTCTTGGGTGGTTCTTGCGATGTGATGTGATCTCTTTTCATGGATGCTTATAATCAACATATTAGGTGTTGCATGGGGAAGTAAGTTAGTTTACTTTATTTACCATAGTATCATGTTCCATGGGATTAATATTCTTGTGCTAAGTTAATTTATTGGATATTTTCTTCATCAATCCTTGTTGAGATAAACCCTTCCTTCAAGTATTTGAGAAATAGAGATAGGTTTTTCTTTCCCCAAATCATCTAGGAAATTGAAAACCTAAATTACAAACCCTGGGGAAAATTATTTTGTTTTCTTTAATTTTGTTTGGAAATAGAATCACAACAAAGAAACCCTATAATATTTTGTATCCTAGACTCCATATCCGCTAGATTAATAAGGCATTAGCCTAGCTCACTTGTGGTACTCATCTCAAATATAAATGTCAGAGGTTTTCCTACACAAAGGTTAGCAGAGAAATTTTTTCTTGTGGTGGCTAATAGGCTAACAACAATTATGAGGGTTTGAACCCTAGAAATAGGAATTATTCATATGATGTAAACAAATATGGGTAAAACTATTAAAAGAATATAAGCCAAACAGTAAATATTAGATATGAAACATATCACAACTACAAGAATCCATTACCCAAAGAGAATAAAGCTTTTTAATTAAAGAATATCACATGTGAAGGCGCTCCTTATAGAGTGGCTAAAGGGGCCTCCTCATTGGGACGGTGCTTTGGATTCCTTAACCTACAATTGTGGTTTCTCCCCCTCTCCCGAAGTTGGTTTTACAATCCATAGATACAAAATAAAAGAAAAAAGGAAGAGTGAGGTTTGAATGAGGAACACTCAAATGTCAAAGGATCATAATTTTAAGGATGATGATGGTCATGGTGAAATGAGTGGAGAAAACCTCTCTATTTATAGTGAAATGATAGGTTAGATTTGATATGGTCAAATAATAAAATATTTGTTGGACCAAATCAAGATCTAACCAATTTAGAAATTTTATTATTATTTGTTAGAGGAAAAGGTCAAAGAAAGGTCAATAACTTCTATTTAGATAACTAACTCAAAAAATAATGATTTATTGAGTTAATTAATAAAAATGGGTAAAATGATAAGAAATAATTAATAACAAAATGAGTTTATTAAATTACTTCTAAGTGAAATGGACAAATAAGTTAGAAACAATTTATAAATAATGATTTAATAAACTATTTCTATGAAAATGTTTAAACGATTAAGGAATAATCATTAAAAAAATGATATATTGAATTATTTCTATGGAAACGGAAAATTGAGTGAAAATATTTTGAATTATTTTCACTTTAATGGGTAAAAATATGAAAATAACACAAAATCAATGAGTTATGGGTATTCTTGTGTGTGTAAATTAATTAATGGAAATAACTTAGGAAAAGTGGCTCATTAGGCTATTTCATTAGGTGAAATTTGGTTTTAATGTGTAAAAACTCATGCTACATGGCACATTTTGATCCACCTAATTAATTATGGCTAGATGATCATTTTTTATGTGATAACAATAAATATCATTTTTCTTATTTTTTATTAAAGGTAAATTAGAGTTAAATTGCAAAAATATCTTGTGCTTTTAACATTTAATGACTTGTTGATGTATTCCATAAGGTTTGGTCTTTTTTAAAAGTGCATTAGAGAAGCTAGATTGAAGAATTTATTTAATTTCAGCCATTTTATAGGGTTGACATTAAGTTTTATTTGTTGTTACATACTTTATTAATCACCATAATTTGTTGGATTTTATCTTTAGTTTACTCTCAAATTTATCATTCATCTCACATAATTTTTATATAATGTTAGTCACTAAATTTTCTACTATTATAAACAATTATTTTTCTGCCATTTTCTAGCCTAAAACCCTATTTTATAGTGGCCTTGATTTTTTTTATTTGGTGTGTTTGGGTAACCTGTTTGAGACTCCTTAGGCTAATTTTAGCCTTTGGATTGACCCACAGATCCTTTGAACCCAAATCTTGAACTTCTTCATGCATTACATACCCTAGTTTGCCATACCTATTTATCTAGTGGATTTTTGTTGTAGGATCCTTAGGAGGTCGTTAGCTTAAGATCCTTAGGTTACTTGAT
>APFE030800837.1:0-47447 GCA_000404065.3 Pinus taeda
TGGGCCGTTCATTAGGCGGATGATCTGATGGTAGAACTTATGTTTAGTTTAGGGTTTTTTGCCCTAGAAGGCAACCCCTCTCTTTGTATGAGGGCATTGTATTTGAGGCGGTGAGATAGATGTGTATTCGGTGTGAGCGAAAAACAGAGAAGTGAGACTGTGAGAGAAAATAGAGGATATTACAACGGATTTGCTGTAGGTTGTGTCTCTTCATTTTGCTGGATAATAGAAAGGAAGGCCTGGCTGTTCGAGGTGGACGTAGCCCAAACTGGGTGAACCACGTATATCTGTGTCTCTCTTGTTTTGTGTATTTTCTGTGTTTATATTTCTGCAATATTTTATGTGTTCCATTGCTTTATAATATTTAATTTTCTAACACATTTCTCATATTTTTCATCATATCATTATTCATCTAAGCCGACAACACCGCAACATTTCTGGCACCATTGATATCTCATCAATCTTTTCATCTTCTCATCACCCTATCATTTTCCCTCTCACTAAGCCTTTCATCTTCTTTATCCGCACTTTTAGCACCTAGACATTTCGGTTGGTTTCTTGTTTGGGTTGTGACTCCACTTATTCATCCATTTACATGAGCTTACTTTAGAAGAAATCTTGGTAGCTTAGTTAACCCCGCTCCCGATCCTGAAAAGGCTCTAAAAGCTCAATTAAGAAAATCACATTCTAGAAAGAATTTAATCTTTCTTAGATATGAATCTCTTCTTGATATCCATTTTCTCTTTCCCGGTTCTTTAAATCAATAATTGACGGACTATTACAGGACTTGCATCTTTTCCAACCTTTAAGGGTATCCTCACAATCTTCCAAACAATGCTATAAACAAGCTTCCAACTTTCCAAGGGAATAATGCAGTCAATGTTGATGCGTACATAAAAGAATTCATAACTTTTATGCATAAATATGTTGGTTTAGCTGCATACAATCATGAGGATGTTATAATTAATATATCTGTCCTTTCATTAGAAGATGTTGCATTGGAATGGTTCCGGGACAAGCCTAAAAACGCTTTTGACTCTTTGCAAGCTCTCACTAATGCCTTCAACGATAAATTTGGGGACAAAAGAGAAGGAAAATATTTGGTTAAAGAACTTAACTCTATCAATAAAAGGGAAATGAGACAGTTGAAGAATTTAATCAAAGGTTTAATGGTCTTCTAAAGGATATGACTCAAAATTACAAGTCTCCTAACAAGATAGTGTTAGAACAATATCTTGAAGCTTTTTTTATTGACACTCAATATGAAATAAGATGTGCCAAGCCTGTCACTTTGGTTGTTGCTCAAAATACATCTGAGGAATTAGAAAGGGATAAGAAAGATTTATGTAAATATGAAATTCATGGTTTCAAAAGAGGTTTGATTAAGTCCAAATGAAAATAAATTGAGGAGGTTAAGCATGAATCAATTAAAAAATTAATTCAAATGATTAAAGAAATGAGGATTGAGCATGCTATACAAATAAGTGACACGCAATCTAAGATAATTAAGATAGAAATAAATCAATCTCAGAATGTGCAACCTAGAATCAAAAGTAATAATAGAGGAAACAATAGTCCATGGCCAAGAAGGAATCCTCCTAATGATCAGAGACGTCCTACTCTGCTTGAGTCTGTCAATGTTTTTGATCAACACATCCCTTTTTGCAGACCATGTGAAAGTTTCCATGAAGAAAGTGCATGTGCCTTCGCTAGAAAAATCTTGGATGAAGCAGCAAATGAACAAATAAATAATGTTGGTCATAATTCTTCCAAGGAGGGTCATTGCACATATATGATTTCTTCATATTTCACCATCAATAACTTCAGTGATGAAAAAGATCCTATCATGCAGATGTATCGTGAAAATCCATCGGAGGAACAAATTCTGGAATTTACTAGAAGTAACTGTTATACTTGTCAGAGAAAAGGTAAAGAGCAAAGTCAAATTAAGCAGGTTTCATCTGAAAGATATAAATCGGGGTTGAAATTTGATTGGGATGCATGGATTAATAATATTAATATGTTTGTCCCAATGCTTGAACTTCTTAAAATTCCATCTCAAAGGGCATCATTCTTCAATTCTTTGGGTATGATTCAACATGATAAGATTGAAAATAATCCTATGGACGAAGAAATTAAGTTAAAGGATTTAAATTGCTACATGACTAATGAAGATCATCAACCTTGCTTCTTTACCTTGGATACCAATGAATGTTTTCTTCATAATTGCATGTTGGATTTCGGTGCTTCAAGAAATGTTATGACTAAAAATGTTATGGATCAATTGAACTTGAGGATTTCGTGGCCTTACCATAACATTTTCTCTATTGATTCAAAAAATATTGGAGTCCTTGGTGTGGTTAAAGGCTTACAGGTTTCACTGGAAAATTATCCATATAAAATCATAACCATGGCTATAACAATTATTGATGTGCCAAATGTATGGGGAATGCTTCTATGAAGGAAGTTTGTAGTTGACTTGGGTGGGTCTATTCAAATGGATTTATCATATGCCACTATTCTCACAGCAATATGTGGTATGTTCAGGTTATACAAGGAAGTAGAAAGAAGATACCATGTCAAAGTTCCAAAGAATTTGGAAAATGGTGAAGAAGTTATACTGTAGGATCATCCACCATAGTATGAGGTAGAATTCATTTACTCGATTTATCATTTTTCCTCGTCTTCTCTTCCATCCTATCTTCTGAGTAGAAAAAGAAGCAGGTTTCAATTTGATAGAGATATGAACATCTACACCAACCAAAAAGGTTTAAGTTTCAGCAAGGGACATTTGATAAACAACGCAATGATTTACTTGTCAGCGAGAAAATGTTCCAGATTGTGCCACACATATGACATTTGATGCCACGGGGAATCTTTGTATAGTATCTCTAACCCTACTCACTTTCATTTATGTCATTAGTTAGTTTTCTTTTATTGCACTTATGTTTTATGTCTTTACATTTCAGTTTGTTAAAATAGATTTTTTCTATTCCAACATATATTCTATGTACGCATGATGATTTTGATTATGAGTGTATATCTACTTGATAGACTCATGTTTTCTTACATACATGATTTTGGATTCTCACGTCACTCTATTGAAGCAACATGTCGCCATATGGAGCCAAATGTTGCACCTATTTTTTCACAAGTCCAAGGAAGCAGTTGGACAAAAATTTTCAAAGTCAGAATCATCAACCAACCAGTTATCATGTCATTGTAAAACCCATTCTACAAATTTGTAATGTAAATTATGTTAGACGACCATTTATTATGTAACAACCTAGGTAAGTCTATGATTTTGACGGCGAATTTCATCCTAGGAGGTTTTTTAACCTCATCGATTACCTGTGTTTCTAAACACGACTAATCTGAAGATTTTTTTCCCTCCAGCTTAAACCTCAAAGTTAGGGTGAAATTTATTGTCGAAATCTTAGGTGAGTCCTAATATTCTTAGTCGAGTCTATTGTAAAAGTGATTTGGGAATAATTTAATCTAGTTGGCTAAAATATTTTACTATAAATCACTTGGTCTACTAGATCAATTGAGTCGCAAAATTGGGTAAATATTATGAGGGTCTATAATGAACGAGTATTCCCGTTTTGAGGGTTGAAATGTAATTATCTAATGTAAAAATTATTTTAGTGCATGGCCCCTCGCAATCAGACACCATGGATAAAGTATTTAAGGGTGGAAAAATAATTAATCCCTTCTTGTGTCAATTAACTAATTTTTCTAACAAAAATAAAAAATTAAATCATAAGCCATAATATTAATTAATTTAGAGTCAAAATTGTATTTCTTGAGAAATTAATTTCTCCAAGTGGAAAATAACTAAAAAATTCGTGGGTCATGAAGTAGTCAAATTTTGGAGATCCCCCATCAAGGCAAAAATGGATTTTTTAAGAAAAATTAAGTCTTTGGACCTTGGTGGTTAAGTCAAAGTCAAATTTTTGAGGAAATTATTCAAAAATAATTAATTTTGGATTAATAAAAAATGGTTTTAGAGAGAAGTTTGAAAAATCCTCAAAAAGAAATATTTTCAATTATAGATATTAAAACTTCATCAAAGATTTATCGACAATGGAGATTATTTTGATGGGGATCAAACCAACTAGTTGTTATTTTCCACTTTGAGGATTTATCTATAAATTAGAAGCTATTTTGCTTCTCAAACCACAATGATAGTGACTCTAGTCTAAATGTAATTTTGTAACGCTAGTGTGAAATCACTATTATGTTGTAGCATTTGGAATTTCATAATAAAAGACTTTCGGGTACAGTTCATGGTTCCTTTTGTCTCATTGATCTGTGGTATGTGTTGGGTATGTGTTTTCCTATATTGTTCTTAAAATTTTAATATGCTTGTTATTCATTATATGGGGAAAATAACATCTTATTGGTAGATTTTGGGTCTACCTTAGGTGCTCTAATTTTCCATATGTCTAACAAGTTTTTTTGAAGAAAATATATAGAGTTTGTAGGTTCCCCGACCCTTGGGATCCAAGTTCACAGAATGTGGTCACAAGCTGACCTTGTTTGGACTTCGGGAAATTTATGTGATTCTCTTACTTCGCTAAGACTGTGGTTAACATATATCTTTCAGAATAAATCAAATTTTGTATATAATTTGTAAATTTTTTTTTGTAGAATAAATTTTGTAAATTATTTTTTCTAACCCTTGTTTGTAGCTATTTGGGGTTTGGGGTTTATTTTCAAATTTTGTATATATTAGGGTTTTGGATACTTCTAAATTTATTTGTGCGGGTGGGATTCAAGAAGATTTGTTGGATTGGAGCTAGATCTAGGCCCTTGAGGGTAAGATCTAGTTTCTAGAATTTTTGCAAGGCTAATATCAAGGAATTTTGCAGTAACACTGAAGATTTGAAGCAAAGTCACATTTTGGTGAGATTTTCAAATTTTTTTAGGGCCTCCAGGCCTAACCTATTCCTCTCTAGCCCCTACATGGCCCTTGTTTTCCCTATAACCTTAACCGTCAACCCTTTTCTCCTGGGCCATGGGGTTTTTAGGGCCTTAGGGCCTAGCCGCAGTCCTCTAGAGGCCTCGACCTGCTTCGGTTTCCCTTGTCACAAGCTTGGGAGCCCTTCTCCTCCCCTCAGCCCTATCCTCCAACCCTTCATACCCTTCTGTTTCCTTTGTTATCCCTTTGTTTCCCTCTTCTTCCTCCTCCTGCTCCTCTTTTCTCCCTTTTCTCCGAACCTACAAACCTAATAGGCTTGCAGAAAGTGTCCAAAGGCCTTTTCTCCTAGGCCATAGTTCTCATGGGGCCTACAACAACCCTTTGTAATCTCATTCCCTTAGCCACAACCCTAATTTGGGCTATCCTTGCTTTAACGCAGGCCTTTAAGGCCTCCCCTTGTGTGTTGCATTCATAATTAGGCCTTGTTCCCACCCTCCTAGCCATCCCCTTGCCCTCATTTGCCTTATTTGCCTCTATGGGTGATTTGTCTTTTTTTGGACTGAACATTAGTGTGTTTTGCAAAGGTATTTGGCACAAGTTTTGGTGTTTGCAGGTGTTCTATTCATTCGACAAATTTGGGCAAGTTGGGCAAGTTTCTTTTAAGCCTAGAGCCTAACGGTTTGGTCTCTAAACACTTACTCATCTCACTATTTCACTACAACAAGATAACTAATCCATAACCGTGGTAAAAATTAACTTTGAATGCCCTAAAATCATCTATCAAGTTCTCTAGTTTCATAAGCTAATCATTGCATGTGTTGGGCACTTGACTTTTGGGAAAAAATTACACTTTCTCATGACTCTCATCTACGTGGTACTTACTTACAGAAGTATGATATAAATAATTCACAAAATTATCTTAAAAGTGTAATAAAATTCATTAGTAGCGTTCCTAACACATTGATAAGGCATTTGTGTAAATCAGACATCTATTTATTTGGCATATTTCATAAAGTTTAAAGACTATCATAACATAATTGAAATCTGATCCTAACAGTGGCATTGGTGTCCTAAAGAGGCTAAGTAAGTTAAATATATTTGGCTTCCATTATTTACACTTTGCATTTTAAGTGCTCTTAAGGATTTGAGAACTTTAGGATTTTTTGATGTATTTGACATTGAATAATTCATTGATTAGCTCATTGTTTTCATAAAGGTTTGATTATTGCTCATTCAGATAAAGTTAAAACATGAATGATCATTGGCTTTCCATTTCCTCGTGCTCTAATAATTTATTTTGGAAAAAACTTGTTTATTTGTGCTAAGATACTAACGTTATTTTGTCTTGTGAGTTCCATAAACTTCAATTTGCACATAAGAATCACTCTCTAAAGCACTTAAATATAATGATATCTTGTTGAGGTCGTTTAAGTTACATCAATTGTCTTTCTAAAATCTAATTGTATCTAATCAAATTGGCATTAAAGTAACTTGTTTCAATTATACATCATTGAGAAATTTGTGATCTTGAGCCTCTAAGAATCTAGTTGGTTGTGATCAAGTTACAATATTTTGGCATCCTTTTAATTGATTCGCATCTTGTATTGAAAATCATTGTCTAAGTGTTCTAAGTGGATAAGTGATCTTGTTCTCTTTTGACATCATTGGTTTATGGTTATTGAAAATCCTTGACAATATTAGAGCATACATCTTATGATTATTAAATAATTGTAGTGTGGACATTTCTATCTCTCATTGGCACTTGATAACTTGGCGCATTTTCTTGTGGTTAAGATTGTATCTCATTGATAAGTACTTGTTGATATAACTTAAGAGCAAATCATAACTAAGTGCTTAAACAATCTCACCTTAAAATCACTCATTCACCTTGCATATCATTCTAAGCTAGTCTTGCATCTAATAAATTACCTCCAAGCATAATTTGGTTGATAGACATTTAGGGCCACCCTTTCTAATCTAGCTTGAGGAGCCTAGCACCTCTCTAGTGGTTAACATGATGACATTGCAGTTGTCAAAGTTACAGTCTCTACAGCGCTAGAGGCATTGAGTGGTTAGAACACAGGGGGAGGTATCATTAATGAAGCCTATGCTCGCTTCTTGTTGGCTTCTGTGCCACAACTTGCTCTAAAGACTAGTTCCGAAATAGTTAATAAGAAGGTTACATTTATAATAGGCATCTAACTTAAAAACGACCAAGATTTTTCATTTCACCCGAATTGTAGAATTTTCATAGCATAGAGGATAGTCAAGCATTCAAGCAGTGGTTTTTCATCTGGTTACTTGGTCCTTTATTGATCTAAGTCAAGAAATTGACTCCATAAGGCACTAGTCTCACATTTAAATCTAATCTAATTTATAAATCTTGCTAAATCAACTAAGTGGCTAGGCCATTAAATCATGTCTCCCAGACTTGTTGGTTGCCAACGAGTCTTGAATTTCTATCCTTCATAGGGATTTCCCCCTATAGCCTTTTGTTGGGAGACAACTAGAACAAAGAGGTTGGGGATCAGGGTGACAACTCCTAGCCTGAGTCATTGTTGCACCGTACTTGTACAATCTGAGTGACAACAAGACAAAAAATACAAATCAGGCCCTCTTCCTGAAAAGTAAGCTCATTTATATCAAAATGGAAGAAAATGAATATGTTAGTACTTTTGTTTCAAGAATCAAAGACTTGAAAGATAAGCTAGGAGACATAGGAGAATCAGTACCTAATATTGATCTTGTTACAATTACTTCAAATGAGATGTCAAAGGACTATCAAATGTTCATTACAAGTCTTGGAGCAAGGGATAAAGCTCCTTCTTTTGATGAGTTTATAGGGATACTGATGTAGGAAAAAGGGAGGCGCATGAATTTGAAGCCTCTGAATGTAGACTTAACACTTATGGCGAAGAAGAAATTCTTCAAAGGGAAACAGGGAGAAGGAAGTAAATGTGGAAGTCCATTTTAGAGAAGGCCATCTCCAAAGCCAAATCAAGCTATGTCACTTGCTAGAAATGATTGTAAAATAAAATATTTTTATTTGGGTAGAAGTGGGCATCATTCTAGAGAATGTTATAAGAATAAAAGTGATGAAGCGAGCCATAAACACAAAAGACATTCATGACATTTTGCAGGAGAATCCCTGAACTTTGATCTTAATAATCTCAAATTTTTTGTGTCTAACATTGCATTTTCTACCGAAACCAATGATGTCGATGCATGATTTGTGGGTTTTGGAGCTTCAATCCACATGACATGCAATAAGGACTGGTATTAGAACTTCAAGGAAATAAGCAATCGTGGCAACATTTATCTTGGAGATAATCGTTCACATCAAATCAAGGGATATGGAGATATTCCAGTGACTTTACCAAATGGCAGTGTCAGGGGCATTCATAATGTTATGTATGTGCTCGAGATCAAGAAAAATCTGATCTGCGTGTCCAAAATCACAGATAATAATATTAAGGTTGAATTCTTCAAAACACACGACATAGTAAAGGACTTGTTGGATCACTACAAACAGGTTGCTTTAGGAGTCAGAGTTGGAGGCTTGTACAAACTTGATGTCACCAATAAGAGTCATTAAGCACTGAATTCTACAACTGTGTCAACATAAATTATTTGGTACTTGTTGGGAACAGGTTCCCCCAAGAGCCAGTTTTTGGGCAGAAGGACCAAATTTTGTAATAAAGATGTAAAGCCTCTGCATTTTGTGGTTGTGGAGTGCGAAGAGGTCAAAGGGTTGTCCGCCCTTGTTTTGTGAAGTCTCATGTTGGCTGCAAAGATCTACCCATGGTCCGCGGGCCATGGGATTGTATAAAAAGGGAGTCTTAGAAGAGTCTAAGAGGGGATTAGAAGAAGTAAGAAGGATTTTGGGTAAGAAGTTCTAAGTGTTCTTGGGTCTTAGCATAGGTAGAGGCTCTGCAGCTGAGTGAGCAAAAGCCTAGGGTGGAAGTCTGTAGCTGAGTGCGCGGACCCCTACAGCTGTTTGTGCAGGGTGGATCGAGTTTGTACTGAACTTAAGATATCAATAAAGAGAAGTATTTTGCAAATCACTGCATACTTTATCTCTGTTTAATGCATATGATTATGTTATGATACGATCTGAGTTTACATTATGATGCTTATTTAATGTGCGAATGTATTCGATTATATCTATTAAATGAACGCAAGCAAGAATAAAGGATTACATGAAGGTAATTGTAAATGCATGGTATATTAGGTAACACTTAATATAACTTGGGAACTTATACAGTAACGCAGTCACATAGGCGTGTAAGTACCTGGACCTCGGGTTAGGGTTGCGTAAAGATCAGTTGGGTACCATCACAGAGGTACTAAAGGGCGAGAGAGAAGGAACATCGATAAGCCCTAAAAGATTATCGATCTACACGAAGGCAAGATCAAGAAGTATAGACCAACATCACGACCATCTGAGGGTGCGTAAACTTGGTTCCTGCATCCCCCCATACTGCTTCAGGTGAGACTTCGGTTTGCGCGCCGCGGGCTGATGTTGAAAGGGCCAGTAGTGTAGGGATTTGCTTGGCTGACTAATGTTGAACCTGGGTTAGGGCCCATCAAGCCAACAAATGGTTCCATTGCCAGGATCGAGATCTGCATGAGAGATGTGTGATGTCATATCATTGGAATCCAACTAACAAAGAAATTTAAACATGGTTGGATAGAAAGATCCACGAATTCGCGGTGCAAGAAAACAAGAATCCGCGATCGATGAAAGAACAGTGATTCGACAGATATCTGTACATAGAAATACACAAAATATTCTTCTGTTCCTACCTGGTTGAGTTATACGAGTGGATCTCGAAGTTGGCAGACGGTCAAGGAAGGTGGAGGCTTGACAAGCCAATTGTTTAGACACCAGAGCTAGTAAGGAGGTTAGAAGCTTCTGACGATAAGATCACGTGTGCTATTGACCATTGGCTCAACAACATCATAGCAGGATTTGTGACCGAGTTCACAGTCGATACCTCTGTCAATTACAGCGAAGCAGAGTGCCGCGTCTTCAAAGGACCGCAAGGTAAGTATTTAAAATCATTGAATAATTAGATTAAGATGCTCTTGTGTGAATAGTGGGTTATGAGATTACCTTGATGTTTGGAGCTACACGAAGCGGAAAACCTTTCAGGGGTGGAGGAAGAAAAGGTATTGAGTATAACCCACTGATCGGACCCACTTTAAGTGACGATGAAGGAACACCACAGATTTCTCCCTGAGTGCTAGTCTGTTGATAAGCCAAGGGTTCCTGCGAATACCTCCATCACATCCATCCACACCACCTCCATCCTCACCTCCATCGCTCACCCCATCACCCACACCACCGCCACCTCCACTGTTCAATATGGCGAACTTCGTAAAACTACCTGTATTCTAGGGCGTAGGGAATGAGGACCTGGACCAATTTTGGTTCATCATAAAGGTTGTATGGGAAGCTCAAGGTGTCACGGGTGATCACATGAAGAAGGCGACATTGGTTAGTGCTTTGCATGATTGCATGCTAACCTGGTACATCAAGTACTCTAATGACAACCAGGTAGTTACGCTAGCAGAGATCCAGACCGTGCTGAATAAAGAATTCAATAGGCTTAAGTCTAAAGCGCAGTCGATTGTGGGATTCAAGGAAATCGCGATGAAACCAGGTGAGACCCCTTGGGAGTTAGATCAGAGATTGAAGTGTAAAATCCATGAGGCTAATATGAATTTGACAGATGGGCAACACCGCAAATGGTTCACGTCTTTGCTCCTGCCTCACCTAAGAGTTGCACTATCACAATAGAATATTATGACTCAGGCAGAAGCCTTGGATATTGCAATGAGACTGCATGAAACTCCAATGCAAGATCTGAATCTTGGGGTTCAGCAGATTCATGCACAGTTGCAAAACCTTTGTCTCAAAATGCAAAGTGTGAAGCAGGAAAAAACTGATCGGCGAGAGGCACGTGAAGAGGTTTGGTGCATAAAATGCAAGGGTCAGGGGCATGACAAGGATCAAAGCCCAGTTTTCGCGAACTACGTTGCAGCAGGAGGACCAATGCCTCTACGACCGGAGGCCGCGGCAAGGCCAAGTGCAGGGCCTGTGCTATATTGTGCTATATGTCAGGTAGCAAAGAAACATACAACTGATAATTTTCATTTTCTACAGAAATTTGTACAAATACTGCAACAACTGTTCTGCAATTTCTATTAATTAGTAGGCCATGACAAGCACAATTGTTGAAGTTATGAATTGATGATGGATAGGACACCTGCATACATAGTGCAAACAAAAACGCGGCCTGCAAACCGAGGCGTTGGGGGAATGCGAGGTGAGTATTAGGGGCGAGTCAAGGCCGAGGTGGAGGAGGGCCTAGGAGAGGCTAAGGACACTTGATTTGTTACAATTACGAAGGCCCAGGACACTACGCGAGGGACTGTCTGAATCCGACACGATTTTCATGCCACTACTGTACTTAGTTTGACCATGCGAATGAGGATTGCCCAATATTGTTGGCTAAGGTTCACGAAAAGAGGGCACAGCCTCCGTAGCTGACGCATAACCTCCAGACTATGAGGGCTGAGCCTCACGAGGAAGACCCTAAGGTAAACATTATGCTGCGGAGCGGAACCACGACTGGGGAGGATAAAGGGAAGCAGCCTGCAGAAGGTCTATGGGTCCGCAAAGCACTAGAAAAGGAGACTTGGTTTGATTTGGAGTGCACAAAAGAAAAATTTATGGAAGCAAAGAAAAGCTTCGCTAAGGCCTCTACCTTCAGAAGTCAGGAGAAACTAGTTGAAGAAATGGACCCATCCATGATTACCACGTTCTTGGAGACCTGCATGAAGCTACTCTATGACAGTAATACTGTGAAGGGCCTGCGGGAACTGATCAATCGGTGTGCTGTTAAGGATGGCACTGCTAGTGAACCACGCGTGGTCAGGAAGCTTGGCAAGCACAAGGCAAGGACCGGGCGAGAGATGAGACTCACCACAGAGATAGGGGAATACGAGATGGACCAAGTTACCTTGGATCTGGGGTCCGACGTGAACGTTTTGCCAAAACAGACTTGAGAGAGAATGGGGAGACCTACACTCCAATGGTCTCTGATACAGTTAAGAATGGTGAATCAACAGAAAATTATCCCAATGGGGAGGCTGCAGGGGGTCACAATTGACATTGAGGGTACAAGCACACTGGTGGATTTTGAGGTAATAAAGATTATGGATGATAGTAATCCCTACCCTGCACTCCTTGGAATCAATTAGGCCACTAAAATGAATGGGGTAATCAACCTGAAGAAGCGAAAGATGATTTTTGAAAACAAGTCGCTCTGTGTAGTGGTGCCACTGGATCCCACGAAGGGACCATGCTATACAGAACCAATCCGATATTATGAAAGTGATGACGATCTGGACCATATTTACAATATAACGGCACGAGACTTGAATTGGGTGAATCCAATAGCAGACAGATGCATTGCATGGGATCAGAAAAGCTCCTACACGTCATATTTGGATGAAGAATTGGAGCATTGGCAGAACCAACTACATGAAGTTTCAACAATATGTTGTAATATGATGACCAAATCGTTGCGTTGTGTGTCATCCAAAGTTAGGGATCAACCTCATTATGATGGGCTAACTGATGTTGATTGCTTTTTGGATGCATTTGAAAAAGAAGTACCAGAGAAACATCGCTTCTAGGCCTTGGACTGGGTACTGTGCGCTACGCCTGCAAGATGGTGAGGCACGCACAAAGATAGTTTCAGTGATTGGCGCGACTACAAGAGGATGATGAGAATACATTTTGGGCAGCCAAAAGTGCAGATGATAGATAAGTATGATAGAAGAGATGACCCACGCGATCAATTGGCTAAATGGAATAAGGCTTATGGCACGAAGCCCCAGCCTAAATAGGTGCATCTGTTTTGTCATACCCTAGGCGTCATACTAATGAATTGGTACATGGAAACCGAGCTCCGCCATGGCATGGAAAAATGGGACATCTTGCGCTAGGGATTTTTAATGACATCTAGCTTTATGGATGGGTTTGACTGTATTGACGCGGTGCTACAGGAGGTTAAAGCAGTGATCTTTAGGACACCACAAGATCCTTTGGACCTGATCCAACCTGATTGGACTACCCTATTGAGTCATGCACTAGAATGCTATAACGTGACTGTTGAAGAAGAAGGCGAGGATCCCTAAAAAGTTAATATTTTGGAAATTGAAGATCACTGCGAGGTTGAAGGCCCCCAGATAGAGGATCCTAACATAACCGTGCTACTGAAAACCAAGCAGGGCAACATTGGCGCAGAGGTGAAACCAAAATTTGCAAAGATTGGGGACTATTGGGATGATGCGAAAGTAGACAAGGTCGCTGAGCTCCTCCGCGAATATCAGGATTTGTTCCCCACAATTTTTTCCGATCTAAAAGGGATAATAGGAGACATGGGTGTCATGAAGATCACCCTGAAATCGGACATGAATCCTGTAAAACAAAGACCTTACTACCTTAATCCTAAGTATAAGGAAAGGGTTCTTTCTGAGTTGGATAAGATGCTCACGACAGGAATTATTGAACGAGTAGAAGAGTCCAATTGGGTAAGACCGATAGTGGTTTAGGAAAAGAAACAGAAAGAAGAAATAAGGATATGCATGGATCTACGGAAGCTGAATGATGCTTGCGTGCATGACCCCTTCCCGACCCCGTTCACTGATGAAGTCCTAGATAATGTAGGCGGCCAAGAAGCATACTCTTTCACGGATGGGTTCTCTGGGTATCATCAGATCTAAATCACGCCTGAAGATAGAAGCAAGACGACCTTTGTGACGGAATGGGGATGTTTTCAGTATACTGTAATGCCTTTTGGGCTGAAGAATGCGCCAACAATCTTTTCGCATGTGGTCATTGCAACATTCAAAGACTTTAATCATAAGTTCCTGGAGGTGTACTTTGACAATTAGACAATGTTTGGATTGGTCAAGTGTCATGTGGCAAGCCTGCGCTTAATGTTAGATACGTGTTGAAGATACTAGATCGTTGTCAATCTAAAGAAGTGTCTGTTTTGTGTCCCTTTTGGGATCCTACTAGGGCATGTGGTGTGCAGGCAAGGATTGATGGTAAACCCCGCAAATATCATAGTGATAATCAACTTGGAGATGCCAAGGAATGTGAAACACCTATGCGCGATCCTGGGGCATACTGGATACTATAGGAAGTTCATCAAGAGCTATGCACAGATCACTGCACCCATGGAGAAGTTGTTGAAAAAGGATGCTACGTTCCGTTGAAATGATGAATACCAGAAGAGATTGTATGTGTTGAAAGAGAAAATGGTCACCATGCACTGGACTGGAAGAAGGAATTTCATGTGCACGTGGACGCCTCATGTATTGCATTGGGGGTCATGTTGACACAGGCGGGCAAGGGGGAATTGGACCATCCTATAGTATTCGCAAGCAGGAAGTTGTCCAAGGCTGAGAAGAATTATTCCACTACAAAGCATGAAGGACTAGCCATGGTATATGTGCTCCAAAAATTCAGGCACTATTTGCTGGGTGGACATTTTAAGATGTATGCAGATCATTCAATGTTGAAATACTTGGTTAATAAGTTTGTGTTGGGGGGGAAGATTTGTAGGTGGTTGTTATTATTCCAAGATTATGATTTTGAAGTTATTGTGAAGCCTGGATGATTGAACGCGGGACCAGATCATCTGTCGCGCATTGAAACGGGAGAGGAGCCCACTAATTTGGAGGAAGGACTACCTGATGCACAACTCTTTGCGGTATGCATCGCTGACAGTCACTTTGAAGATATCATACAATTCCTAACAACGAGGACTTCTCCAGAAGGGCATACAATCCAGTAAAGGAAGGAGTTAGTTGCAGTAGACTTCTCTGCCATTGCAGGACATTTGTACAAAATGGGGTTGGAAGAAATATTGCAACACTATGTACCTGACTTTGAGCAAAGCAACATCCTCGCAGAGGCTCATGGAGGAGCTGCAGGAGGACATTATGTAGGAAAAGCGACAACGCATAAGGTTCTGTGTGCTGGAGTGTAGTGGCCAACTCTGCATAAGGAAGCGAAATCATATTGTAGGGCATATGACACATGTCAAAGGACTAGCAGGCCATCGCGAAGGGATGAACTATCGTTGACACTGCATGTGACATTACAACCATTCAAGGAATGGGCAATTGACTTTCTGGGACCAATTCAGCCTCTGGGAAAGAAAACAGGTGCATGATACATCATCACTGCGACAGAGTACTTGACTAGTTGGGTAGAGGTGTAGCTTGTGAAGGACTGTACTGGCGCGATAGCAACGAAGTTTGTTTTTGAATACATATTGACGAGATTTGGTTGTCCAAAGGTCTTGATGAGCGATTGTGGTACACATTTCCTTAATTAAACAATCGGCGCGTTGACAAAAGAATTTCAGGTGTATCATCAGAAGAGCATGCCTTCTCAGTTGTAAGCCACTGAGACGATGGAAGCATTCAATAAAATACTGGAGAATGCATTGACAAAGGTTTGCAATGCTCAAAGAAATGACTTGGATGTGCACGTACCAGTGGTGCTATGGGCCTTTAGAATGACTTGTAAGAAGTTGACTCGGCAAACGTCTTTCAGACTTGTGTATGGCGTAGAAGTTGTGATGCCAATGGAATAAATTGTACCTCGTCTACGCATAGCGGCACTCACAGGAATGGTGGACCACAGAGCCTTGGAAGAGAGGCTCACGCAGCTAGCAGAGCTTGAGGAGGACTAATTTCTGGTTGGATTTCATCAACAAGTTCAAAAGGAGCGCGAAAAGGCATGGCATAATCGGCACATTAAACTGCGCACCTTCCAGGTAAATGATCTAGTTTTCCTATATGACAACAAGTTTGATCAATTTCTAGGAAAATTTAGGATGCACTCGCTGGGGCCCTATGTCATCAAAGAGATTACCAATGGTGGAGCAGTTCAGTTGGTTATTTTAAATGGGGAGCCCTTCCCAGGAAAGGTGAATGGTAGCTGATTGAAGCCATACACCGGTGATTCAGCTAGGTGACTATATGAAGGAAGCACAATCTTGGCACTCCAGGGAGCTGAAAGAAGGCGCGGGACTATAAGCTAAACTTCCCGGGTCGGGGAACTGCGCAATGAAGAAACTGCGCGGAATGAGGAGATGTCACAGAGACCACACGAGCGCATAGAAGGTTGCGCTACCTGGGATAAAGCTGCGCAGGTTAGCCGGAAAGTGACCGTTAAAGTCATTTTTCATGATTTGACGACAAAAAAATGGCCAAATGGAGAGGGGGCGGCATTTAAGGCGAAATTTATGGGCGAGATCCTTAAAAATATGCCGCCAATCTAGCATTAATGAACCAATTTTGGGGGGAACGGTTTGATTTGAATTCAAAATGGTTTATAAATTACATGTGGTTTCCCAACGAAGAAAACTTGGCATTTGGAGCATTGAGTTGTTTAGCTCTCAGACATGTATGAACCATGAATTCTTTGAAGCTCTGATAGCGAGTTTGGTGTTTGAGCAATTACCAAAGGAAACTCGACAGAAGCTTTAGGTGACAGTGTAGGGCCAGCAACATAGTAATTGGTCGAGGAAATAAAGTTGGCGATCACGTAGTGCACCGTTGAGGTAGCAGTTGTACAGGTCGAGCTCGGGGGTCTTCGCGACAAG
The DNA here is from genome assembly GCA_000404065.3 of Pinus taeda. Taxonomy (NCBI): domain Eukaryota; kingdom Viridiplantae; phylum Streptophyta; class Pinopsida; order Pinales; family Pinaceae; genus Pinus; species Pinus taeda. The sequence goes on from APFE030800837.1 coordinate 16,624, forward strand.
ATCTCTGCGCCCGTAGAGTGACTCAAGGGCGAGTCACCATGTTTGTGTTGGGGGCCTGTTGGGAACGGGTTCCCCCAAGAGCCAGTTTTGGGGCAGAAGGCCCAAATTTTGTAATAAAGATGTAAAGCCTCCACATTTTGTGATCACGGAGCACAAAGAGGTCAAAGGGTTGTTCGCCCTTGTTTTATGAAGTGTCATGTCGGCTGTAAAGATCTACCCATGGTCCTTGGACCATGGGATTGTATAAAAAGGGAGTCTTAGAATAGTATAAGAGGGGAGTAGAAGAAGTAAGAAGGATTTTGGGGTAAGAAGTTCTAAGTGTTCTTGGGTCTTAGCGTAGGTAGAGGCTGTGGAGCTAAGTGCACAGAAGCCTAGGGTGGAAGTCCGCAACTGAGTGCGCAGACCCCTGCAGCTGTGTGCGCAGGGTGAATTGAGTCTGCACTGAACTTGAGATATCAATAAAGAGAAGTATTTTGCAAATCATTGTGTACTTTGTCTCTGTTTAATGCATTTGATTATGTTATGATACGATCTGGGTTTACATTATAATGCTTATTTAATGCGCGAATGTATTCGATTATATCTGTTAAATGAATGCACGCAAGCATAAAGGATTACACGAAGGTAGCTGTAAATGCATGGTATATTAGGTAACACTTAAGATAACTTGGGAACTTATATAGTAACGTAGTCACAGAGGTGCGTAAGTACCTGAACCTCGGGTTAGGACTACGTGAAGATCAGTTGAGTACCATCGTGGAGGTCCTAAAGGATGGAAGAGAAGGAACATCGATAAGCCCTAAAATCTTATCGATCTACACAAAGGTAGGATCAGGAAGTATAGGCCGACATCACGACCATCTCAGGGTGCATAAACTTGGTTTCTGCATCCCCCCATATTGTTTTGGGTGATACTTTGGTCTGCACCCCATGGGTTGACGCCGAAAGGGCCAGCAGTGTAGGGATTTGCTTGGATGACTAACGCTGAACCTGGGTCAGGGCCCATCAAGCCAACAACACCAAAGGTATGGTCATATAAATTTTCATGATTGTTATTGTTGCAGAATCAAAGAATGGTTGAAGGACTCCATATGTTAAAGAATTAATATGTTGCTTGTTGGGGTTGTGTTTTAGGAAAAATGCATAGAGATGAATCCCCTCTAATTTTGATAGGAGAAGAAGAGACGTATTAGAACTTGTGCATACTAAAATTGTGGACCCATGCAGACTAGATCCCTACGAGGTGCTTATTATTTTTTGTTGTTTATTGATGATTGCACAAGATACACTTGGAGAAAGAGTGATTGTTTTTAGTATTTTAAAGAATTCAAACACATGGTAGAGAAGCAGACATGGAAGTTCATAAGAATCCTTCGTTCATATCAAGGGGGAGAGTATAGGTTGGGGAACTTCATCAAGTATTGCAAGGATCATGGAATAGTGTAGCTATTTATAGTACCCTACACTCCACAATAGAACGATGTTGCAGAAAGAAAAAAAAAATATTGGTAGAGTGTGCCCAGAGCATGATTAAAGGTAAGAATCTCTCAAATTATTTTAGGGTTGAGACCATTAGCATTGTTGTTTATTTAAATAACAAAAGTCTAACAAGGTATCTTGATCTTAAGACTCCATTCGAAGCCTTGTATGATTTTATACCAACAGTTGATCATTTGAGGCTATTTAGGTGCAAAGACTTTGCACATATTCCAAAGGAGAATAGAAAGAAGCTTGGTGCTAAATCCATCAAATGTATTTTTGTAAGATATTGTTCACAATTTAAAGCTTACAAAATGTTTGGTCCTTCCACTCACAAAGTATTTACAAGTAGAGATGTAATTTTCCATGAGCAAGTAGATGAAAGCAACAAGGACAACAACTATGAAAGGACACACATACTTCATGAAGTTGAAGACACTACAAAAGAAGTTGAATATAGAGACCAACATAAGCTTGAGGAAGAATCCAATGATATGGGTACCACTAGTAGTTAGAGTTCACCTAGAGATGGAGAAGGACCTTCAAATAACAAAGATGAAGACAATGGATTTCCAAGGAGATCTTCTCGCTAGATTCGCCTACCTAAAAGGTATAAGGACCCATAATGTTTTAAATGTCATAGAACCCGTGAATTTTAATGAAGCCAGTGAACATGAAGTGTGGAGGAAAGAAATAAAGAAAGAATATGACTCAATAACGAAAAATAAAACCTAGGAATTGATTGAACTACCTAAAGATAAGGATCTCATAGGATGTAAATGGTTGTACAAACCCAAGTTTGAAGAAGATCACAGTATAGATAAATACAAAGCTAGATTGGTGGCAAAAAGGTACCCACAAAAAGAAGGCATTGATTATGCATAAACATCTTCACCTGTAGCTAAGCTAAACACTATGAGATTGTTAATTGCATTAACTACAAAATACCATTGGAATCTTCACCAATTAGATGTAAAGTCTTCTTTTCTGAATGGTGATTTAAAGGAGGAGGTGTATTTGACACAACTTGAAGCGTTTGTGAAAAAGGGGCAAGAACATTTAGTTTCCAAATTAAAGAAAACTTTGTAAGTGCTGAAGTAGGCATCCAGGTCATGGTATGAAAAGATAAATTCCTTCTTTCTTCAACAAGGTTTTATGAGGAGTCAAAGTGATCCAAACCTGTATACCAAATTTGATTCAAAAGGGCATGTTATATTGATTTCTTTGTATGTTGATGATTTAATTATTACAAGAAAGTCAGTTAAATTAATTGATTGAATTAAGGTGCAAATGTCACAAGTATTTAAGATGAAATATCTTGGTGAGTTACATTATTGTTTAAGTCTTGAAGGTTGGAGAGATGTTGGCCAGACTTTTGTTTCTCAGGATAAGTATGTCAGAGATTTGCTTGAGAAGTTTAGAATGGATCAATGTAAAGATGATTTTGTTCCAATGAAACATAATGTGAAACTTCACAATGATGATGGCTCAAAGGAGGTTGATGGATACATTGTATATACAACTAGTGGGAAGCTTGAATTATCTTACTACAACCAGACTTGATATAGCATACTTTGTTAGCGCGTTAAAACAATTTATGGTGAGACCTCTAGAAAGCCATTGGAGAGTAGCGAAAGATGTACTCGGGTATTTTAAAGGAACAATTAATTTTGGCATTAAGTATACTGATTCATTTGATGTTGAGCTGATAGGTTACTTGGATTCAGATTGTGCTGGTAATTCAGATGATAAGAGAGCTACTACAGGTTATGCTTTTAGTATTGGATCTGGGATTGTTTCATGGAGTAGTAAGAAGCAAACTATTGTATCTTTGTCATCTACTGAGGCAAAGTATATAGCTTTGTGTGCAGCAACTTGTGAAGTTGTTTGATTGAGGAGAGTTCTTCAAGATGTTGGAGAAGAACAAAAAAAGGCTACAATGATCAAATGTGATATCCATAGCTCAATCAAGTTGGAAAATAATCCAATTTATCATGCAAGAACAAAACATATTGATGCTCAGTTTCATTTTGTTAGAGAGAAGACATAGTCCAAATATATTTTTCTTGAATATTTTAATACTTGTGAAAATGTTGCAGATATTTTCACCAAGCCTCTTGGGAAAATGAAATTTGAGTTGTTTAGGGAGATATTAGGTGTGGAAATAAATCCTTTCTCCATTAAGGGGGAGACTTGAAAATAATGGAGAAATCATTTGTTAGATTGTTCTAATTTTGTTTGTATTTAGGACTTAGATCCTATTTTTTAAGGGTTTGTTTGATCTCCCTAACCAAATGTAACTCTACAAGAATGTATTATTTGTTTTCTTAATGAAATGAAAAAAGTAGTGTTGTTTGACAGCCTCATGCAACTCTCACCTGAGAGCTGAATGATTCATTCACCAAATCTTGTCTTTCTATTTTTTAATTCTCCCAACAATGGTGAGTACAATTTTGCATTCTTCAATGGCTGAGGGAATTGATTCATCCTTGTTGCTTATCTTTATTGTCAATCATATAGAAACTACCTTGACCAAAACTTTATTATGACAGAGTTTTGTGCGTCCATTATTTGCAATGACCGATCTCCATCACTGTTGTAATAGGCACAAAGTCAAAGACTTAATGCAAAGTAGTGTATGTCGAATGGATATCACTGGGATGGACATGTATGACAATGTGACCATGGTGATCACACAACCAACTGATGATCACTAAGGAAGGTGTCAGATCTCCTTGACAACATTATTTAAAACATTGTTGTCTATTGCATTTTTGAGGCATGGTAACTCTGACCTGGCCACTATCTCTCGGCAATACTGCATAAATTACCTGCATGAAATAGACTCCTCATGAGATGTTGTCAGTACGATTCTTGGGGGCATATGTCCTAATGTCGGGGCTAGATTTTGTACAAGTGGAGAGTGCAATGATCACCAAGCTTAAATTAGTCTAATGTAACAACATACATGGAACAAACATACATTATAGAGGGAAAATATATTCTACATGAAACTCCTCTTTAATCATTAATGAAGTTATGTTTTTTTCTTTTGTAAAAAAAGAAAAAGGCAAATATATTCTTCACACAGTGTTTAATATTTACCAATTTAAAAGTCATAAGATGTTATATTACGCAAAACTTCACATACAAATATCAAGGAGACATTTCTGGTTACATCCAGTAACATTATTCAGGTGTTTGTCAATGAAGAATCTTAAAAGCTCACTGTATAAACATATTTTGTTTATCCAATTGTGTAAAGTATGAATTTTTAAATAGTAAAGCACCATTTAGGGCATGCCTTAACATATTTTGTTTATCCAATTGTGTAAAGTGATGAATTTTCAAATAGTTATAGCACAGTTCCAAGCAAAGAATCATTAAACACACTAAATTTCTAACCCATTGACTTATTTAATGCATAAAAAAGCCACCCATGACAATTTTTGTGGCATTTTTTTTTAAATCAAGTCCTAATAATGACATAAAATATTAACTACTTGCGTTGCAATTACCAATGATTGATTGCTTCTTCGTGATAAACATATGTAGTGTGATAATGCCATATATAGATTTGGTATCTCTGGCATCGACACATTGATAAAGTATTGGCTACTTGCCTTTTAATTATAGATTCCCAGTGTTCCACGGGACTCCGCCCCCCCCCCCCCCCCTCCCCCTAGGTCTAGTTCCTCGCTCCCCCGCGCCGGGGACTTGGGACGAGAGGGACGTTCCCACGCTCCCAAAATGGAGGAAACTCAGGGGGACGTGCCAGGGAAACGTTTCCCTTCCTTGAAGGACGTTTCCCCACGTTCCAAAAAAATGGCTTGCTTATAGTTTATGATTAATAGACTAAAGTGGTACAAAGCTACTCTGTTCTGATGGGGAAACGTCTTTGTTGTCTTTTGGTTTCAACAAGCGTTATTTTAGAGGGTCAGTATCATGGAAATTTGCTGGACCATATAGCACGTACATGAATTTTCCCTTTTAAAACTTCTCCTTTTTTTCTCAAGTGATGGCTGGATTACAGGGGGGAGATAACTGGAGTGACAGGCAAAGAATATGAGACATTCAGTTTGTGTTTTTAATTTGCATGACATTTGACATACAAACTATGGAAGCAGCACCTATGTCATGTGGGAAATAATTGGGTGGACTATAGACTAACATGCGTTTACTGCAAGTATGACAAAATACTATGGGCAACAAGAAATCTCAAGAACTGTTGTTATATATGAATTTATACAGTTACAAAATTTACACAGAGCACAGTTGCTCAGCTTGAATTCTCAGGTCTGAAAATTATTTTCACCCCTGAAATACACTGCTAGTTTGAAGTTTGAACTGCATGGCATTGTTCTAATAAGGTAGACAAATTATCCATGCCATCGTTGGTCACCCAAGTTGGTTCGCAGATGGTCATCCTGCAGTCAATGTCATTTGATAGTAAACTGTCAGAAACTCTTTCATGTGATCTTCTCATCTCTCCTGGAACTAAAACTCTTCTTTCAGCATATGGTGTACTGTCTATATTATATATTTCTAGCTGTTGGATCCAATACAGTTGGACAACCCATTGTAGTTGCCCCTTCTACTACCAATGCAGTGTTCCTGATCTGTTCATTTACCTTTTCACAGAATTTAGTGGCTAACTTATCAAGCTGAAGCTCTCCCTCTGTCTGACCAAAATCTAAATTAGAATTTGACCAAGCTGAATTAGAATTTTAAATTTATTATTTTATATGATATTATAAATTTGGATAATGTCAAATGATATTCATATCAATGATCATGCTTTGCAGCTTCTCAATTCAAACCAAATTGTCATAGTGGACTCAATTAATAAATCATATTTTATATTTATAAATTTTTAAGACCCTAACGCTCCCCCACGTTTCCTAAAAAATGGTAGGGAGCTTTTGCATAGGCCGCTCCTGCGCCCCCTCGCTCCCTCGCCCCCGAACCTTGGTGGAACATTGTAGATTCCCTTACACATATATGATAATGGAATTTTGAGTTGGTATAAATTATTACTAACAGAAAAATAATGATACAAAAAATAATAACACAAAGGAAAAATTAATTCACACAAATTTCTTAAAAAAAGATAATATGTTAAAGAAAGGTGATATATGGTATTTTAAAAAATGATAATATGTTAAAGAAAGGTGAGATATGGTATTTTATTGATTAAGAAGAAAATCAAATTTATAGATTCCTTTAATATCTTGTACTCTATATAGAAATATCAAAGCTGCATGGTTACTTTCATTATACAAATTATTATTGGTTTTGTAAACTAGCATTGTTATACAAACTCTTAAAAATTTGCATAACGTAAATTTTAATTTTTACAAGTTTTTGTTTTTGTTTTGTATTTTTGTTGTCATGCATTCTAGCAATATCAAAATTGACAATTAATTTAATACATTTCCCAAAACTATTGTTAATTTTGTAGCTTAGTGACAAATTCCAACCACGGGACGAGATCCCTCTTTTTGAGGGAACCCATTTTGACTATTGAAGTGCTCAATTTGGATAAGGGAAAGTGTATTTTTGAATTAAAATCTCACATGTGCATATTTGATCAGGTCAACCACAAAGCAAATTGGACACCATTGGAAGGTTATAAATACAAATGACCTCAACTTCATTTGGACATCATCATGAGACATTTTTCCATTCTCTTTCTTGATTTTGGCTTGCACAGGTTTGAGGCACATCCGTGGAGATTGGTTCGCACAAAGGAGAAATTACAGGGTTTGAATCCCCTGCGTTTTTCTAGGGTTTTGACTCATAGTTGCAGGATTACCAAAGGAAAATCTTGACTATAGTGGTTGGCTTGCAGGCTCAAGGGAGCGACTGGAAGCTCTCAGTCGCTCGCACACATCTTCCTCCTTGCAACTGAAACCTAAACTTGTATTTTTCAATTGATTGAAATTTTCGCTCGTTAACTGCAGTGTTTGACAGTTGACTGTATACAATGACAATTCATCACAGGCTTATGATCCAAGATTTTGAGTATGAGCATTATTTGGTTCATTTTATGGATATTGTTTAGCTAATTTTGTTGGATAGGTTTATGATTGAAGATATGGATCATTGTACTATCTTTTGTTGAATCATTCAATGACAATCTAATAAGAAGAAGAATTTGAAAGGGTTTTCCCCATATTGGGTTTTTCCATGGTCTCCAACCAATCCCAGTGTCTCTTTGTGTGAATGTTTTTCTTATATTGTTCCTTTATGTTCCGTTGCATTGATGATGATATTGTTCATTCTACATAGTTACATATGTTGTTGAATAATGATGTAAATATGAATAATGTTATGATGCCATGGAGTGAAAAAAACAATATAGCCGTAAGAAAAATTAGCATGGTTTTAGAGTTGGGCTGAAGAAAATGCACTGAAGATCACCCTTATCAAGACACCTTTGAAGAATGCAAGAGAGGATGGAGGATATTTAAAAGAATTCTAGGGTTTGAAGGAAACCCTAGGAAATTTGGTTATTAGGGTTTGATGGATATTATGAGTTTAGGGCTTGGAAGAAACCCTGGTTTATGACAAATATTTCAAAACATAACATGATTGATGTGAATATGTTCAAGCACTTGTGTCAAATTTGATGAATTGCTAGATGGGATAGTCTCTATTAGGCCAGGTTGTTGGTAAAGTTGGTTGAAATATTGAAGGCTACAATGTTATATATTCAATGGATAGTTAACACTTGAAGGTTGGTTCAAGAGGGAGATCTCACCTCTCATTAAGATATGTACCTTTTAGATTTATGTTACCTCTTTGTGGTTCTATTCCTATTTGAGTTTATTGTTTTGACTATTACTTATATTTCTTGCACATATATACTTGGATACTTCTAATCTCCTCATGAGATGTGATAAGTGGATCCTTCTTGAAAGGATGGCTAGTGCTGGAAGAGAATAATTATGACAAGGAAGTTGACAAAGTGCTCTTGTTTCCAATGTCAAATAAGAAGATTCATAGGTATTTGAATACTACAAGGTATATATGATGCATAGTTTCAATGTTATATTTCAGTTGCAATATTGGATGGAAAGGTAAGCCCTAAGGGATGATGAATATCACCTTCACAAATGGCTCATGCATGCATATGAAAGTGATTTGGATTCATGGTACTTATGATGAAATGGTGCACTTGGTATTGAACAAGTATCTTACTTCTTAGACATAATGAATTTCTTGATCCTATGAAGCTACTTAGAAACATTGATTTTTGATATGTTGATATACTTGATATTTGGCAAAGCATCTCACATCTTAGACATGGTGTATTTCATTAGAAGGCTAGCTCATTTCTTTTGATATATGGTAGCTTGATATAGTGTTAACGATAAGCATGATAACCATGATGATAGAAGTGTATCAATGGCGTTGATATTCAAGATATTTTTGTTGGTCATGGTTAAGTTTTGATGAGCTTAGTAATTATGACAAATGATAAAATTGAATGCCCTAACTTGATGGACTATGCTATGTAAGTGATATTGTGTTCATGATCTTTGATGATACACCTATCAATATTCCTAATCATATTACTCTAACCCTTGATGAAAGTATAATGTCATCTTCATATGTGAAGATGATGTAGTTGATGCTAACATGTTATGGCCATGATGGATATATGTTTTAGAACTTGATCTCATGATCTAAAAATTCTGCTAATGCATGACAGTATTATAGACAGGTTGATAATGATGAAGTCTAAAATGGTTGCTCATTAAGAGGGAGACTCTTCATAAGATTCCTACACCTATTATAATTTGCATTAAATATATGGAAGATTATTTATTGTTGAAGTGTGTTTTATGGACATGAATAAACAAATATCTGATATTGTTGTTCTGCAACAAGTTCTGGTTTGAGAAGAGAGAGTTTTCCAATGGGTGTGGTTATGCCTGTAGGTTACAAAATTGAAGCTTTATGTATAAAATTAGGAATGCACCAGGAATATGAAAGTCCTACAGACATGGAGTAGACAATAGAATGTCCTTTGAGTAGGTTAGTTTGGATGTTTGAATTACTATAGAAAATGTGAATGTGTTTACTAAATTTGTGTTTGTGGGTGACCACAATATGCATATTAGTATGCTATTTTGATTTGATCATTGAAGCTAGTGTATGACAATATTTGATAACAATTGCAAGGGTTTGCCAAGATCTAGTTGATTAATATAGATGAGAAATGACATGATGCTTGATAGTTCATAAATATGCTCTAAAACAGTGACATGATGCTTCATATGTTTTGGGGTTATGGACTTATTGAACTCACTGTGATAACACATTAAGGTTTTGACTTGATATCTGATGAGTTGCCTTGGTGATAGCGTTATGTGAGCATAGTAACTTTCAATGACTAACACTGGTATTCAATAATGGTTTTTTATTGGCCTCATTTTCCTTGGCACAATGGTTGAAGTATACACAATTCTGATTCAGTATGAAGTAATCTCATAATAAATGGATGGAACCTACATGACTTAGCCTTGGTTATGCATTTGCATTTAGTGACATAAATGATTTATATTATGATCATGAGGATGAATTGATGAAGTTTGGTTTCATATTTCCTTGTAAATGACAATTTGTTGGCATGACAATTGATGAAGTCATAACTTGATGTGAGCTCTACCTGTCACTAGGTCCAAAGAATTTGTTACAGTGATATTGATGATTTTGATATTAGTTTTGGTATCTAAGGTTTGATAAGTTGACTTAGTTGATTTGATTGCACAATATTGATTTATGTAAAGCTAAGCATATTGGTTTTGTGAAGTGTTATGTTTGCAAAAATCATTGTATGAAGCAATTTTTCCCAAGCCTGGTATATCCGCATTGACAGTCATCTAGTAAATCCAGAAAGATGTGCCCATCAAAACCTCTACATCAAAAGAGGTCCAAGGTATAGCATTGATTTTGGTCTTATATGTTGATTGTGATATTCTCACTTAGCAACATTGCTAAGGGGAAATACCAATTTTGCCCAGTTTTGGATAAATTTGCACTCGCACTTAGGAAATGTGGGTTTAGAGGCCCCACATGTATTTTTTATTAAAGTAAGCCCAAACATTAGAGGATGGAGGAGGAAAAATTGAGCCACTAGTGGTACTTTGGGGCAACACATAGAGAAATGTGGCCCACAAGGGAAACACACATTCATTGGAGCGAGTTAGGTGGGGGAAAGTTGATTTGGGCCCACATGGACATTTTGGAGGCTCTTTGAAAAAAAGAGGAAGAGGCATTCATTATGGGTCATTCATGAATATTTGAGAATTGTCTTAGACTAGCACTCTTGCGCTGAAGCCAACTCTGCAATTGTTGTTTAGCACAAGAGCGTTTTTGAGAGGAAATCTCAACCCTTTCTTCGGTGGAATTCAAGTGCCAACCAAAGGAGGGAATCTCGTCCATTCTAGTTCAATCCAGGAGCAGAGAGTGCGAGTTTGAAGGAGGTCCCAGCAGCAGCAACGCAATTCTTTGAGGAGTCACACTCAGGGGTTGAGGAGAGAAGGGAGTTTGGGGTTGAAACATGAGGAGGAGTCCAAGGAAGTGTTTTACTAGTGATTGCAATGATTTTTGGGGATTTTTGCAACAAAATTGACAAGTGGGTCGAATTACCTAGCAATAGTGCCATTGAGGGAAATTGGGCCGAAATTCCAAAGTCAACCATCAGCAAATTCCTTCATGGGTTATTCTAGGTATTAGGTGGAGAGCCTAGGGTTAATTTCTCATAATTTTCTAAGCATCAAAGGAGGCCCTAACAGTTATTCTACACATATAACAACTCATTTTCTAGGCATTTCAACGCAGAGCCAAGGAAGGCCAGCCAATTCATTTGGGGGAATCTCACATTCACCACTTGGGATTAACTAGATTTCCTTGGGAAAGTCCAAGTGCATACTTTCCAAGCACCCATTGTACTTCATGCTTTATTAATAAAATGGCTCATTAGTGCAATGTTTTGCTCTAGTTGGTGTCCTGATGTTTGAGTAATTTTTCTCTGTGTTTACGTCTATGCATGCTTTGTTTATTATTGTAAAGTTTCCTTAGGGATATTACAGTGGTATCAAAGTTCATAGTCTTGGAAAACCTATGGGGAGAAGCATTAGTCTATGACACCAGAAGACCAACAAAATGTAACTTACAGGAGGTAGAGGTATAAAATCAGAGAGAGGTAGCTACAAATCACCCCAGATCCAGAGGTTACTAAATCAGAGGTCAAAAGGCCAAGCATGGGGGATAACGTGGGAGATAGAGGGAGTAAAGAGGAGGAGTTTCCCCAAACTCTTCTCAAGGTCGTGTAGAATTGTTCCAAAGGTATCAAGGAGATGAGGCAACAAAATTGCAGAAACAACAAGGGAAAAGGGATTAAAGGGGAATTCCAAATTGGTGAGGGCTCTAGTACTTTGCATCACCAAGGGGGACATGGCCCCAATGCACCCCTCATTTCCAACACACCACCCAAGTCCACAATTCCTACATTTATAGCACCCGACCCTAGAGGGTTGTAAGTGCAAGAGGAGATTCCCATAGGGGACTATTTTATAGAGTATTTGTCATATGGGCCTGACTTCAGAGAGGCCATCACTTTCAGGGACTTTTGTCAGCTGAAAGGTAATAACAGGGGAAAGGGACAAGGTGGATGAATCTACACTCATGGCACCAATATACAACGCACCATGGTGAGATTGTTCCTCCCAAATTTCAATGGGGAGCTCAACAAGAGCATGGGTGGAGAAGTTGGATGTTTATTTCCAACTCAATTAGATGACAGAAGGAGAGGCAATTAAAATTTCCACTTTGAATTTAGAGGGAGAAGGCCATGATCGGTGGTTCCATGGGCTAACCCTGATGGGGCATGCCAGAGTGAAAATCTATGAGGAGTTTGCTAGGAGGGTGATGGAGCATTTCGAGAGGAGAGACCTGGAGGAGAACTTTGGGGAGTTGACAAGGCTCAAATAGATGGGAAGCTTTAAGGCCTACATTTCAGAGTTCCTGAGGTTTTCAGTGATGGTGTCTGATCTATCAGAGGCCTGAAGGGTCTTCATGTTTGTAGAGGGGCTAGTAGAGCCACTAAAGAGACTGGTGAGGTCCAACAGGACCACTACCTTGTGGGACACATTGGATAGGGCCTGAGATTTGTAGGATGCCCTATCCAGGGCTAAAGCACCATTACCACCTAGACAAAGATTCCAACAGAGGGGAAGAGACATGAGGGCTTCACCACCAAGAGCCAACCAAGAGCGGGGGTAGTTGGATGAGGAGACCAGGAGGGACCTCCAGAGGAGGAAGTTGTGTTTCACCTCTTAGGAACCATGTGCACCAAGCCATAGAAGTATAGTAGGAAATGCCAATTGTATTGAGGTATTTTCTGACAATGACATGAAGGATGAGGTAGAGCTGGAAATCGGTGGAGATGACAATGAAACACATGTGGAGAGGGGACCACCACCACCACCACCACTAGGGGGAGCTCCATTCACACTAACAAGAGGGGTCCTTGCATCTTTGCGAGGATTACCTAATTTTTTTACCTTGAGGATCAGGGGCACGGTGTAGGGGAAACATGTTTTAGTTTTTGTGGACAGTGGTGCCACCCACAACTTCATCGATGCACAGATGGTTGAGAGGAGGGCCATCAGAACCGAGGATTTTGAGGGATTTGTGATTCTTGTGTTGGGAGATAGAACCATGCAATGCACTCGCTATGTTCTCGCCTTCACAATCACCATTGGGAATTATTCAGTGACAAACCACCTTTTTGTGGTAGACGTGTTAGACACCAACGTGGTAATGGGTGTCTATTGGCTTTATTCACTTGGTTGAGTCACTACAGATTGGGGGAAGCTAGAGATGGAGTTCATAGGGCCGAATGGAAAATTGATTTTGCCGAGGGGTATGCACTCTTACCCTCGACAAATTGTTGCAACCCATAGGATGGAGGCTAATATGGGGCATGGTGATATTGAGTGGGTCATGGAGTTGAGGATTTCTGAGGCTAGGGGTCATCCCAAGCCACCACACTCATACATACAAACTATTTTGGACAAGTACTCTGTGGTGTTTGGAGACATTCCGCTCGGGAAACCTCCTGATCGGGGTTTTGAGCATACTATTGAGTTGGAGATTGGGGTACAGGTCATGATCACTACACCTTACAGACATCCCAAGGCATACAGGGATGAGATTGAGAGGGCCATCCATGAGTTGTTGGCACTTGGGCACATCAGGCCTAGCTCTTGCCCTTTTGCTTCATCATTTGTCTTGGTGAATAAGAAGGATGGGTCCTTATGCATGTGCATAGATTACAAGGCCCTCAACAAGAATACCATGAAGAACTGTTACCCCATCCCATGCATATATGAGTTGATGGATGAGTTGAGGGGGGATAGTTTCTTCTCTAAGATTGACTTGCACTCGGGGTACCACCAGATTAGGGTGAGGGCCCTAAGACACCTTTCAGATGCCACTATGAGCACTTCAAGTTCTTGGTTATGCCCTTTGGGCTGACCAATACACCAACCACCTTCCAGTCTTGCATGAAACACATATTTCGTGGGAAGTTGCAAAAGTTCGTGTTGGTGTTCTTCGATGACATACTAATCTACAGCCGGACTTGGGAGGATCACTTGCAACATGTAGAGATAGTATTGCGTATTCTGGAGGAGAAGCAGTTCTACGCTAATTTGTCCAAGTGTGAGTTTGGTTTGACAAAGATGCTCTATCTAGGGAACATTATTGGAGAGGATGGCATGAGAGTTCATGAGGAGAAGATCAGGGTCATCCGGGATTGGCTAGAGCCCCAGAATGTGACAAAGTTGAGGGGTTTTGTGGGAATTTTCACCTACTTTTGGAAGTTCATAAAGGGATTCTCGTAGTTAGCAACTCCCCTCACTGATTTGAAGAAGAAGGAGGTATTTGATTGGACATATGAGATGCATGAGGACTTTGAGCACCTCAAACAAGTCATGAGCAGCTACCTGTTGTTGGCACTTGATTTAGCACAACCCTTTGTACTTGAGTGTGATGCATCAAGGGAGGGTATAGGAGTGGCTTTGATGCAAGCGGGACACCCACTAGCTTTCGGGAGCCAAAATCTACTACCCCGTAAGAGACTATACTCCATTTAAGGTAAGGAGATGTTAGCCATCATGCATGTGCTTGGAAAGTTCAGGCAGTATTTGGTGGGAAATAGGTTCAGGGTCAAAACAAAACACAACATTCTCAGATTCTTCTTGAGTAGAAGCAGTTGCGGGAGAGGCAACAGAAGTGGGTGAGAAATATCCAAGCATACAACTTTGACATTAAGTATTTCAAAGGGAAGCACAATGTGGTAGATGATGTGTTGTCCAAGAGGCCAGCTACTATTTCATTGATGAGCATTGCACCAAATTGGCGGGCACAATTGCTGGTAGAGTATTCCAAGGACCATTTTTTTGAATGTGAGGTCCTTGATGGTGTAGTGATGGATGACCAATAATGGGTGATGAACGAGGTGATTTACTTCTGGAATTGGATTTATTTGTGCCCAACTCGCAGTTGCTGGAGAAGATCCTGTAGACAACCCATGACTCACCATTATCAAGGCATCAAGGGTTTACTAAGACTTACAGGACCATTAGGAAGGACTTTCCATGGAAGGGCCTCAATGACTATGTTTTGAGGCATGTTTGGGAGTGTGACACATGCCAAAGGAATAAGGGTGAGAAAACGCACATCGTTGGGCTACTGCAACCTCTTCCTATTTCTAAGGGAAAGTGGGAGAGCGTGTCGATGGATTTTATCACTGGGTTTCCCACAACGCAGGGCAAGTACTACATATACACTGTAGTGGAACGATTGACGAATTTTGCACACTTTTTCACCATCTCAGCCTGGTCCTCAGCCTCACAGGTGGCCGAATTATTTTTTAGAGAGGTATTTCGACTTCATGGTCTTCCAAAGGCCATAATCAGTGATAGGGACAACAGGTTCATGGGAGGATTTTGGCATGAGTTGTTTCAACTAGTGGGCACATAGCTCACTTCGAGCACCAGTTATCACCCCCAGACGGATGGGCAGATGAATATTGTCAACAAATGACTGGAGGGTTACCTGCGTAACTACATGACGGGACAAAAAAAGTGCATGGATACGATGGTTGCATTTGGGTGAGTACTACTATAACACCACGTACCACATGTCCATAGGTATTTCCCCATTCAGAGCCTTGTATGGTTACAATGAAATATATTTTACTGACATGATGTTTGGAGATAACAAGGCCCCTGAGGCCAAGGAGTAGATACAAGAGAGCCAGGATATCTTGAGGCCCCTCAAAGATAACTTACAGACTGCACAGAACTAGTAGAAGCTCTATGCAGATAGGGGCCGAGTAGAGAGGAAATTTGAGGTTGGGGACTTAGTCTTCTTGAGGCTCTAATTGTACAGGCAATCATCACTCAAGAAGAAGGGGGTCGAGAATCTCATGCATCGCTCCTACGGGTCATACTGAGTCACTAGGAGAGTCAGGGAGGTAGCATATGAGCTAGAGCTACCCCAGGGATTCGAGTACACAACATTTTTCATGTGTCTTGCATGAAAAATGCACTGGGGCAGCAAGTGACAATGGCTACAAAGCTACCACCTATGGATGATGATGGGAACTTAGTTTTGGATCCAGAGGCTATTTTGGACACCCATGAGAGGTACTTACAGAACAGGGTAATCAAATAGTTTTTTATCAGATGGAGGAACCTACCAGATGAGGATGCCACTTGGGAGGGGGAGCATATACTTCAACATCCTTCATTACAGTTTCTCGAGGACAAGCAACGTTTTGGCAGGGAGGACTGTGATATTCCCACTTAGAATGCTAAGGGGAAATATAAGTTTTCCCCATTTTTGGATAAATTTGCACTTGCACTTAGGAAATGTGGGTTTAGAGGCCCCACGTGTATTTTTTATTAAAGTAAGCCCAAACATTAGAGGATGGAGGAGGAAAAATCAAGCCACTAGTGGTACGTGGGGGCCACCCATAAAGAAATGTGGCCCACAAGGGAAACACACACTCATAATTGGAGCGAGTTAGGTGGGGTAAAGTCGAATTGGGCTCACATGGGCATTTTGGAGGCTCTTTGAAAAAAAGAGGAAGAGACACTCATTGTGGGTCATTCATGAATAATTGAGAATTGTCTTAGACTAACATGCTTAAGCTGAAGCCAAGTCTGCAAGTGTTGTTTAGCACAAGAGTGTTTCCAAGTGGAAATCACGACCCTTGATTTGGTGTAATTCGAATGCTAGCCCAAGGAGGGAGTCTCATCCATTACAGTTCGATCCAAGAGCAGAGAGTGCAAGTTTGAAGGAGGTCTTAGCAACAACCGCACAAGCATTGTGCAGTTCTTAGAGGAGTCACACTTTGGGGTTAAGGATAGAAGGGAGTTTTGGGCTTAAACTTGAGGAGGAGTTTAGGGAAGTGTTTTTTTGGTGATTTCAGTGATTTTGGGGGCTTTTGTAGCAAGATCAATAGGTGGGTTGAATTACCCAGCAACAGTGTCATCGAGGGAAATTGAGCAGAAATTCCAAAGTCAACCATCGGTAAATTCCTCCGTGGGTTATTCTGGGTATTTGGTGGAGAGTTCGAGGTTAATTTCCTAGAATTTTCTGAGCACCAAATGGGGCCCTAACAACTATTCTACACAAACAACAACTCATTTTCTCGGCATTTTAGCACAAAGACAAGGAAAGACAGCCAATACACTTAAGGGAATTTCACATTCATCACTCGGGCTTAGCTAGCTTGCCTTGGGCAAGCCCAGGTGCATATTTTCCAAGCACACATTGTACTTCATGATTTATCAACAAAATGTCTCAACAATGCAATTTTTGTCTCTATTTGGTGTTTTGATGTTTGAGTAATTTTTCTGTGTGTTTATGTCTATGCATGCTTTGTTTTTTACTGTAAATTTTCCTTAGGGATATTACATAGATGGTCTACTCTTGACAGGTAATAAGCCTCTGATGATCAAAGTAAGAGGGAGTTGACTTCTTAAGCTTGAAATAATGAATCATGGCATGATGAATCAATTTCTCAAGTTTGGAAGAGAAAATCTACATCGTGAAGTTATTGAAGAGTTTTTGGAAACTAGAAATGCAAATCCTTGGACGCTCAGATTGAATTTCAAGAAGTTGTGAAGAGATATCGCTGAAATCGACTTGGAAACTGACAATTGATTGAAGCATTATTGTTCCATTTGAACACACACACATATATATATGTTGTGCATAAAACCTGAGTGAATTCATGATTGAGCCGCTTCATACACATTAAGTTACAACCAAGAAACCTTCGAGATATTTGCATGGGCCGATCAATTTTTTATCTGAGATATTCATTCTATAATATGTGACTACATGGATGTACTGATGATGTTTGAGATCATTATTGATGAGCACATCTAGGTGTTGCCTTAGTATGAGATCTTCCACGGTATTTGGATGAGAATTTTGGTCGAGGTTGAGTACGGTGTTGCTAGCATGGATAGCTATGGGGAAACTTAGTTAAAGAAGCTCTTTAGAGAATTTTTTTAGCAGGTTATGGATATAATAGGGACACATTGCGATAATAATGAGTGGGATCTAATTGGCAGAGAATCCCATATATAGTTGGGACTGGGATATCTTCAGTCGATGTTGTTGTACGAGACAAGCTTAGGCTTGTGGTTGTTGCCTCCATGAGAGGGAGGATGAATAAGGTATCATTTTGTGATATATATTTTGTTCTAATATAATATTTGATTTGATGTCCTATATGAACAAGAGATTGATGCTATTGAGACATGATGATTACCATATATGAGAATGATGATATATTTCTGATCTATAGAGAGCATCGTTGATCAAGGACATTTAGCCAACTCTTCCCCCCTATTTGAGCTCCCAGGGTGTGGAATTGAGATGGAGGGCTCTTGGGGTTGAAGGATCTATGGAAAATAGGGTATCACCCCTATCTTTTATCCATAGGGTTGGAGAAGTTGCTCTCTTATCTTGGTCTTTGCAGAGTATACCCTAGTTGGCATCATAGCCACAAGCCAAGCTTGTTAGGATTATCCCTCCTCGTCTAGCCAATAGGTTGAGGAGGATTGAATGCGTGTGATCCTTACCTTTTGGTAAGTCTGGTATCTCGTCCAAGCTCGGATTATGATGCAATTGTTCTACCACATGAATCTTAAGGGTAATTGCTGGGAAGATCGACAGGCAACGGGATCGGTTGAGATTTGCTCCCCTATATCATCTATTGCTCGATATGGTGTTGTAGATGTTTAGCTCCCCCCTGAGATTTTAGGTTGAGACTAAGCTCCCCGATGTGGTTTTAGGTTGAGATGTGCTCCTTGATATTGTTTTGGATTCAAATGTGCTCTTCGACGTGTTAGAGGGTGCTAGCTTAGGCTCCCATCTGACATCAAATTCTTCTTTGTTTAGATTCGAGAATATTCAGCATATGAGAAAAGACAATCAAGAGATACTTAAAGATTAGTAGTGATGACATTTGATGAGGAGATACTTGAGACATGATATGATTTGATGACAAGTTACTTGTCATGATTCCATGATGCAATTGGAATTTCCCCCTAGATGAGAGGGAGTGTTAATTCAACAATGCAATGACAAATTCCAACCATGGGACTAGATTCCTCTCTTCGAGAGGACCAATTTTGACTATTGAAGCACTCAATTTGGATAAGGGAAAGTATATTTTTGTATTAAAAGCCCACATGTGCATATTTGATCAGGTCGACCTCAAAGAAAATTGGACACCCTTAGAAGGTTATAAATACAAGTGACCTCCACCTCATTCATACATCATCATGAGGCATTCCTCTATTCCCTTTCTTGGTTTTGGCTCACACAGGTTTGAGGCACGTTGCAGAGAATTAGTACACACGAAGGAGAAATTACAGGTTCTAAAGTTTGTGCGTGTTTCTAGGGTTTTGAGTCACAGTCGCAGGCTTACTAAAGGAAAATATCAGCCATAATGGTTGTCTTTTAGGCTCAAGGGAGTGAATGGAAGCTCTCAGTCGATTTCATACCTCTTCCTCCCTACGACTCGAACCTAAACTTGTATTTTTCAGTTGATTGAAGTTTTCGCTCATTGACAACAGTGTTCGGCAGTTGATTGCAGACAGTGATAGTTCATCACAGGCTTCTAAATCAGGATTTTGAGTATGAGCATTGTTGGGTTCATTTTATGGATATTTTTATCTTATTTCTGTGGATAGTTTTATGGTTGAAGATATGGATCATTGTACTCTCTTTTTTTGAATCATTCAATGACAATCTAATAAGAAGAATAATTTGAAAGAGTTTTCCCCATAATTGGCTTTGCCCTGGTCTCTGACCAATCCTGGTGTCTCTCTATGTGAATGCTTTTCTTCTATTGTTCCTTTATGTTGTTGCATTAATGATGATATTGTTCTTTCAACATAGTTGCATATGTTGTTGAATAATGATGTAAATCCGAATAATATTATGATGCTATCGGGTGAATTTAATATGGAAATAGTGAAATACAATTATCGAAGCAAAGAACAATATATCCCTAAGAAAATTTAACATTCATCACCTCATCTGTAAGCCAAGAAAAGTGAAACACAACTGCAACTTTTCTAACAACATTGGTTTTGTAAACATGTCTACACAATTTTCTTGAGTGTTGAACTTTTTGAGATCTACTCCACCTCCATCAATTCCCTATATTGTAAAATGGTGCTTAATGTCAATATGCTTAGTCCTACTATAATAAGCTATATTGTAGCCAAATTGATAACACTTTGATTATCACATAATACAGTGATATTGTCTTTCATTCTTTCAAGCTCACCTAGTAGACGTTTCAACGAAATTCCTTCTTTGCAGGCATGTGATATAGTGATATATTTTGGCCTAGTAGTTGGTTAAGCAACTATTTTTTGAAGCTTTGATATCCAAATAATAGATTTTCCTGAAGGGTAAAGACATTTAACCTAAAGTAGATCTCCTCTTGTCTAAACTGCTTGCAAAATCTGAATCAACAATAACCATAGATAGAGTCACTACAAATGCTAAAGGTGATGCAATAATCACTTGTGCCTCTAACATATCAAAACATCCATTTCACTACATTCCAGTTCTCTCTTCTTAGATTTGTCATATATCTATTGACAAGACCCATTGCATGTGAAATATCTGGTCTAGTACATATCATCGCATACATCAAACTTTATACTGCATTAACATATAATACATGAGAAATATAATCATTTTCTTCCTCGTTATTAGGACATAAACCTAAAGAAAAGCTTAAAAGGAGAAGCTAATGGGATATCTACAGGTTTCATATTATTCATACCAAATTTCATAAGTATTTTCTCGACATACTTTGGTTGTGAAAACTCGAGGTTACCATATTTCCTATCTTTGTGTATTTTTATGCCCAAGATTTATTTTGTTGCTCCTAGATCTTTCATATCAAATGTCCTAGCCATATGAGCTTTTAAATTGTTGATATCGTCAATATTTTTTCTTGAAATAAGAAAATTGTCAACATATAACACCAATATAATGAATATACCATGCAAACTTGTGAAGAAAACACAATGGTCATACTCACTTATAGTATAATTCTAGCTTATCACGAAGGAATCAAACTTCTGGTACCATTGCTTGGGAGACTTCTTTAGGTAATACAATGAATTCGTGAGCTTGTAAACTATTGAGACATTGCTTCAGGGCATACATTGACTTCTTGAGCTTGCAAACTAACCTTCTACTGTGATGTTAAACAAATCCTTTTGGTTGTTCCATGTATATCTCCTCACTCAAATGTCCATATAAAAATGTTGTTTTAACATGCACTTTCTCTAACTCTAAATCAAGCAAAGCAACTGGTGCTAAGACAATATGAATAAATTTAATAACCAACAAATTTTTTATTATGGAAATATATACCTTCCATCTAAGAGTACCTCTTTATGACTAGTTTGCCTTTATACTTTTCAACATTACCATCAATGTAATTATTCAATTTGGAAACCCACTTACACCCAACAACCTTTCTATATTTAGCAAATTCTACCAAGCTCCAATTTTTGTTTTTATTGAAGGCATCCATCTCTTCTTTCATCACCATATTCCTTTTAACATTGTTGACATCATCCATAGCTTCCCAATAACAAGAAGGTTCCCCATTGTTAGTAACCAAAGCCATATATGAGATAAAATCGATATACCTTTTAGGAGGATTTCTCTCCCATGTAGATCCTCTAGGTGTTGGTAATGGAATTTCTACATTTTATTGAATATATTTAGCATCCATAACTTCGTTATCGTCAGAAGCTTATTCCTTCTTCCTAGTTTTTGTGGATGGTTGAGTCTCCAATTGAATTTGTTGATTTAGTGGTATCTAGTCCTGTATCAAATCAACTTCTACATTGTTTGATTCAATGAGACAAGATTCATCAAATATCACATCTATTCTAATGATGATTTTGTTCGTGATGGGATCCCACAATATCTATCCCTTAGCTACGTCATCATAACCAACATAGACATATTTCTTTGATCTAGGGTCTAACTTAGACACTAATTTTTAGAAGAGAATAATCTTCACAACCATTTTTTTTTAAATTTTAATAAACGCAAGGATGACATGTCCATACCTATTTAGGGATTTCACAATCTATTGCAACTAGTGGTGATCAATTTACAAGATAGCATGCAATAGCGAATGTTTACGCCCACAACTCTTGTTACAAATTGGAATTGTTGAGCATTCTCCTTGTTTTTCCTGGAAGATTTTTGTTCGTGCATACTAACATGTGCATTTGTTGGGGAGTATATACAATGGTTTTTCTTCCTTCGATCCCAAAGTCTTAGCAATAATTTTAAAATTATAAAGACATGAACTCACCTTCTTTATTCATTCTTAAACATTTTATTTTCTTGCTAGTTCTCTTTTCTACCATAACTCTAAATTGTACTAAACACTTCAATTTTTTTTTCCAAAACATAAACCTACACTTTTCTAAATAAATCATCTATAAATGTTACAAAACATGAGGATGCTCCAAAAGAATTTGTATTGGATTCCCCCAAACATATGAATGGATATAATCAAGAATACATTTACTAATATGACTGCATGCTTTAAACTTTTTGCTACACTACTTTCCATATATACAATGTTGGTAGAAACTCAAATTTATAGATTTTAAATTTGAGAGTAATTTTTGGTTTAACAATATTTGTAGCCCTTTCTCATTCATATGTCCCAATTATTGATGCCATAAATGAGTGGATTCATTAGCTTCTTAAGACACTGCCACTGCTTCACTGATTTGTGCACTTCCTTCTAGCTTGTAAAAGTTTTCAGTTTTTTTAGCCTTTATAACCAACAAAACTCCCTTGGGCACATTCAATGTTCCACCTTGACCTGTAAACTTGTAATCTCTAGAATCCAAATATCCAAAAGAAATTAAATTCTTGTTTAATTCATGAACATGTCTAACATTTTTCAATGTCCTCATAATGCCATTAAATATTTTAATCTTGATGCTTTGAATCCCAATAGCCTTACAAGAAACATTATTTCCCATAAGAACAACACCACCATGAGCAATGTGATAAGAAGAAAACCAATGTCTATGTGGACACATATGATGAGAAGCACTTGAATCCAACAACCATTCTTCATAGTATTGAGGGACATTACAAATAGATAGAATATCAATCATACCTGGACTTATACAACCAGATTTACTTCTTTTTTGGAGTCTTCCTCTGACATGTGCCTCTTCCAACAATATTTCTTGAGATGTCATGACTTGTTACAATACCAAAAATTGAGTTTACTCTTTTCCTTTTGAATTTGATCTCGAAGTACTTCTCTATTTCCCTCATTTTTTCTTGGGATCAACCTCTAGCCACCATTTCTTTGGTGTGGAGGTTTCAATGGTAGATTTCCTCTACACCTTAAACAACGATGTTATAATCGTAGTCAAGAGTATCAATTGTACTAAAGCTAATGGAAGTGACTAAATGATCCCATGATTCAGGGAATGAACACAACAATTCAATTTTCTTATCTTCATCATTAATTTTAACATCCATACTAGTGATTTGGCAGAGAAGAGTATTAATAAATTTAAATGATATGCAATTTTTGTACTTTATTTCACTTTTAGACTATACAATTGTGTCTTCAAGTAGATTTGGTTTGTCATAGACTTTGTCACATAAAGGATCTCCAACATGCTCCATAAGAATGCAGTTATTACCTCTCAAATAATATTAAACATGACATTATGCAAGATATAATTAAATGGTGTTGAGAGCTCTTGCATCTAAGCCTTTTGATTCTTCATTGGTCATATTTGTAGGTTTCTTTCTTTTGCCATCTATCACCTTACATAATCCTTGGTGTACTAAAAAATCTCGCATTTTGAGCTTCCATAATTCAAAGTTATTTTTGAAAAAAATATACACTTGTAACCTCTTTAATCATTGCTCGAACTTTGCCCAATGAATGTCAAGGTATCAAATCCTCAACGCTTGGTCTCCTCCAACATGACTCACATTTTGGCATCATTTTAACATTAGACAAGCGTGCACAAACATCTAGTTGAGCGGTCTACATCTTTTATGTACCTTGTATGGTTTCCAAGCACAACTTCAACTTGTGCTCCATACCAAAAAACTATGTGCACATGTCAACTTTTCTCTGTGGCTTTCACCAACATTTGTCTTTCAAACCTCCCTGGGTTTAAATAAACTCTTTTAGCAATACTCTCTGCATCGTGATTTGGTCTCCTCCGTCACTCAAATTGTTGGACAAAACTCACCTCTTTCACTTTTGATAGTTGGGTTTCGTGGCTTGGCCTCCTCAAATCGCTTTCCTCCTTTTCTTAGACATGATTAGGTTTGTTCAAGGCTCCACCTTCATGAGCCTATTCTTTGCTTGATGGTTAGCTCTTGTTGTAGACAGAACATGATGCTCCTCCTATTGTCTCTCACCACCTGCACAAACTCAACAAGAATGGTGGCTAAGGTTTCTATGTTGTCGATCTTCATCTTTCTTTGAGTTGTACTTTGTGGCACAAATAGACTCAACCCTTCCTCTAACCAATGTTTGGATACCACTTGTTGGTATCTAGAAACCTATGTAAACTATTACTAATAGATAAATAATGACTATATATATATAGTCATATATAATCAAAATTTCACAACCCAAAATTAGTTGACAATATCTCAATATATAATCAAAATTCCACAACCCAAAATTAGTTGACAATATCTCAAGAAAACATCTACTAGGGAAGGTAAAATATTTTATTAATCAAAAAGTAAATTAAGGTTTCAAGTCTCTTCGATCTCTTAAACTATATAAATAAATCAATGTTGAGAACCTAATTTATACTTTTTATATAAACTATCATCAATTTTGTAAACCAACACTATTATACAAAGTACCAAAAATTTATATACAGGAAATTTTAGTTTTATAATTCTTGGTCACAAATTCTAACCATTTTCCCATTTTCATGTCTAGAGAAGGTGGGTGAATGAATCATTTTTCACTAAAAGATAAATAGATCCACATTTCCATATTAAAAGGTTGTGGGTGGGTGGGTAGATCATCGCGTATATATGGAAAGGGTTTTAAATGTTATTAGATTTATTCTTTGCATTATAATTTAGCAGTAGTCTATAACGCGACTTTTTGAAAGTTTTTCCGGCGGATTTTTCCGGTCAAAATCCGGCAGCAATTTATTGAAATCCCAAGTTTGATAGTTAGTTTCTGCACAATCAATGGCTCCCAGGGGTTTTCCAGGGCGCTGAATCCAAATATGCAGTTAAAAAACCATTTTAACTACTAAAAATCAAGATTTAACCTCATTTATTCTGTCGGATTCCGTCACCGGAATCTCCAAAAAGTCGCATTATAGACAACTCCTTATAATTTATATTATTAATTTAAAAAATAATATATGACATGTTTTTAAAGTTATTTTTTAAATTTTAATATAAGTGGATTTTTAATATAATATTTTTTTATTTCTCTTTGTAGGTATATATTTTATTTTCTTTAAGATATAGGTTATACATTCTTATGTCATAAAGAGTTATGGTGTGGTGTTGTATATCCTCAGTATACATTCGAAACGTTTTAGAAGTTGTTAAATTTATTTATTTTCTTAATTTTTTTAAAAAATTTGATTCATTAAAGTTCATGAAATTAAATTATTACTGGTAATTTATTTAATTATAATTTATAGAAATGCATATTAAACTCATATTAATTTATTTTTTATTGAGGGTAAATAAAATGGAAATTTAACATATTTAAGTTACTTGATTTATTTTATTAGGGCGCAGAACAAATTATTGTGTTTGATCATGATTTTTTGGTCACTATATTGACATTAGTTTAATGAAATGATATTTTAAGGTCTATAAGACTAAAAATAGCTTATGAGACCATTAGTTCTTTGTTTTTAGCTTTTTGCAATTCAATTAATTCAATCATTTTCCAATTCAAACTGATAATGAGTTGGCCCAACCTTCCAACAATTCCTTGGCTAAAAAACAATGCCAAGAATCTGATGCTAACATGTTCTCATAACTTTCTCTGATGTCCTTGAATGCATCATATTCTAAAATAAAATATTGTTCTGATTCCACGACCCCACATGTGCCAAATGTATTCTTTATGATGATATTTACATAAGATATACTATTACATATATATCTAACCACACATAAACATTTATATAAACTTTATTATTGTAAAGATATGTATATATAATAATAAATGATATATAGTTCTTCCTCTCAAGTCAATTATCCTTGGCTCTTTGAGGGTCAAATTCCCGGGGTAGAGTTGACTGAGCGGGTATTATTAGATTGATTTAGGAGAGTTAGGAGGAAAAAAATAAAAATAAAAGTAAATGATACATAGCTTAATGTCTCCTAAATTGGTTGGGGTCTTATTCTTTGTATGGGTTTGTTTTGTTTCAGTTTTGATGTTATACAAGCGAGATCTAGACCTAGGTTAATATGAAAGTTTTTATTGCATAAAATCTACATATTCAAATCAAATAAAATAAAATTATTTTTCTATTAATAATTTGTTTTAATATAAATATGTTATTTTTTAATATAAAATGTAAAATGTATTATTTAAATATATTATATATGAGGAATTTTGTAAAAATCAAGTAAAGGTTTTTTTTATTCTAGTATTAGTAAAGATGAAGTGATGTATTGACAATAAAAATAAAAATTATAAGTTATATTATTATTTTTTATTGGGTGGTTAAGGTCAACTTGACTTGGTCAAGTTATAAGTCATTTTTGTGTTCATGTGGAATATAGCTTCTTTAAAGGGGGAATTAAACCAAGCTAGATCCATCTTAAATTTGGGTTTACCAAATGTGTCAGAGGGATCAAATCTCTTGAGATGCAGAACTCTTTTAGAATGAAAAGGGATTTGATCCCTTTTACCGCTCTAGGTTGGTTAATTTTCAATTAACATATTATTATGAACTTAATAATTTAATGTAAAAAATTAACTAACATATTTTCGAGTTTACATGTCCATTATTCACCCCGCTACAAGGGGAGGGTAGCACAAGATTCAAACCCAAGATCTCTGGTTCAGTGAGACTTCATTCCACGACCATCACCACTTGAGCTACCCCAAGCGGACATTAACTAACATATTATTAATGACTTGATAATTTAATTAAAAAAATCATCAATTTTTATGTTATAAGAATCATATACTATTTGCATTTTACTAAATCATATTATAAAATTATATTCTCTCTCTCTCTCTCTCTCTCTCTTCTCTCTCTCTCTCTCTCTCTCTCTTTCTATATATATATATATATATATATATATATATATATATATATATATATATATGTATATTAAAAATGAAACGATTAGGTTTTTTCTATTAATTTCAATCTAGTTTCAAGGCAAGAACCTTTTACATCTTCAACAAGATATTCATATACTAAGTTCAAAAGAGTCCAAACAAGACTTGCTTTCTTCCTACACTGTCTACATATTGCACTTTTGAGCTGACATTGCCTATAAATTCTCCAAAAAACTCATAAAATTACTACATACTTGCAATACATGAATTAACACAAGAAACAAACTAGTCTTCATAGCTTGAACCAGATTTGGGGTTAAATTATTCATTTTCCTAGTCTAGCAACCTTGGCTGCAATGGAGCAGATTCTTGGACTTCTTTTTCCACCTCATTCTCCCTTTGTAGTACCGTTGTGACCGTGTCCTGAGGAGCCTCCAAATCCATGCTCCTATTCTCCTCTCTTATTTGAGTTGCACCATTCCCATTTGATGATTCCATTTTGGTCAAACTGAGCTCCAAAATTTCATTAATTATCTGTAGCATGTCTATCTTGGTTTGCAGCATACCAATTTTATGATTTAAAAGTGCTAATTGAGCCTGAACCTCGATGATTCCCATTTCCCCCTGTGTGGTTAACAAAGTCAATATGTATTCCATTGTCATCGTGAGATAATCCAAGTGTTATCCAAATTATTCCTTCTCAAAGTTAGATGACCTTTCCATGAAGATTCCAATGCCACAGTCCCCCTTTCCTGCATAAACTTGTTAATTTTGTAGCCGAGGGAGACATTCCCTCCATTGGACAATCTTCCTCATCAAGAAAGACCCCTTCTAGCCCTTGGAAGAATTTAATTTGGTTAAGGAAAAATATATTTTTAAATATGGAAACCCACATGTGCACAAAAGGACAGGTCGGCCCAAAAGAGAAATTGGACACCCTTGGATGCCTATATATACAAGTCAAGTGACCCTCATTTGAAGATCATCAATCATTCTTCCTTCTTTGTTTTGGCTCGCACAAGTCTAAAGTTGGTTCATGGAAAATTGGTTCGCACAAGTCCAAAATTGTAGGGTCTGAGCTTTCATGTGTGAATTAGGGTTTTTGGTTTCCAATCACAGGGTTGACACATGAATTTTCGACTACAAAGGTGTGCATACAAGCCTACCAGTGCAGTCTGAAAGCTCCATCTCACGCATGACTCTTCCTCCATGTGACTACAACCTAGGGTTTCATTTTGTCAATTGACCACAAATTTCATCAATTGGCTACAGGTTTCATCGATTGACCACAGATGTTGACAATTGACCACAGGCTTCTGAATCATGATTTTGTCTAGTACTATTGTTGGGCTAATCTATGGGATATGGTTTGGTTATTTTTAATGGATAGTCTTATGAATAAAGAAATAAATTATTGTACTCTCTCTTTGTTAAACATTTTATGACAATCTAATAAGAAGAATTTGAAAGGGTTTTCCCCCTTGTGGGGTTTTACCCTAGTCTCTGACCAATCTTGGTGTCTTTATGTGTGAATGCTTTTCTTCTATTGTTCCTTTATGTTCCGCTACATTGTTGATTATATCGTTCTTTCTACATAATTGCATATGATGTAATGGTGTTATAATGTTGTGGGTGTAGGAATTTACAGGGTAAGTTCCTCAGACAGATTACCAAAAGGACACCGCTCACAAACAGATCACAGATCAATACACCAGTATTTTGACGTGGTTAAAACCCTCAGAGAGGGAAACAGTCCACAGCCTGTGCCAACGTGGCTACTACAGGAAATTTATTAATAAAAGAAAAAATTTACATAAGCTTATCTCATGCACGGTTAACCTACAAATGACCCTCCATGCGCTTTAAATAGAATTCATGGACCAATCGGGTGTCAAGCCACGGATCAAGTGTCGGTAATACCGAGGAGAGAATGAACCGTCAGATCACTACATATCGTGACCGTCGGCTTGTAAGTTACAAAATGTACAACGGTAAAGAAACACACTTTACCTAACTCTATACCTAACTCTATACTAGACCAAGTTGAACTTAACTATTTCCTATGTGTCGGAATATCCTAACATCCCCCCTTAAGAACAACTTGGGATAGGATTGAAGGATTTACAAATAGACACAATAGGAGAAGGAAGGAGGCACTAGAGCCTATCCCCCCTTAGTGACAACTTCCTGAACTCCAAGCATATATCGAAGTTTAGTGAACTTCGCCTCTGTGACAGCCTTTGTGAAGATGTCTACAACTTGATCATCTGTTGAACAATATTGCACTTCAAGAACATGATCATGAATGAGCTTTCTAATGAAGTTCATGTGTAGTTCAATGTGTTTGCTGCGCTGATGCTGAACTGGATCTTTGCAAAGCTGAATGGCACTTTGATTATCACACCAAAGTGTAGTCGGATGCTGCTGCTGAAAAACAAACTCTGATAAGATCTGACGAAGACACAAGGCTTCCTTACTGGCCTCTACGGCACCACGATACTCTGCTTCTGCTGAAGAAAGAGAAATGGCAGCTTGTTTCTTGCAAGCCCATGTAATAGGTCCTGAACCAAGAGTGAACACATAACCAGCAGCAGACTTCCGATCATCAGGGTCACCAGCCCAATCGGAATCAGTGAAACCAACCAATAGAGGAGATGCTTCAGCACTGTAATGAATGCCAAACTGAACTGTACTGCGAACATAACGAAGGATTCGTTTAGCTGCTTTCCAATGACTTTCATGTGGGGTTTGCATAAACCGAGCAACAAGGCCAACAACAAAGGAAAGATCAGGACGAGTATGGGTTAAATACAAAAGTTTTCCTACAAGTTGATGGTATAAGGTAGCATCAACTTTAGGGGAAGTACAAGAGATTGAAAGTTTGACTCCAGACTGAAAGGGAGAAGGAGTTGGCTTACAATCTTCCATGTGAAAGAAGCGTAGAAGATCACAGGCATATTTGGATTGGGAGAGGAAAATACCTTCCTTGGATTGCAAGACTTGAAGACCGAGAAAATAATGTAAATGTCCTAAGTCTGTCATTCCAAACTTCTTTTTAAGGCTGGACTTCACATGGTTAATAAGGTTGGGATCACTACCAGTGAGGATAAGATCATCAACATAAAGAACAAGAATGATAAGAGACTTTCCCTCTTTCTTGGTGTAGACAGTATTATCAGAATGACACCTAGAAAAGCCAGATTCTAAAGAAAACTATCCATTTTGGCATACCAAGCCTGAGGAGCTTGCTTGAGACCATAAAGGGATTTCTTAAGATGACATACAAGTCTGGAGTCTTTTTGTATAAACCCAATAGGTTTTCCATGTAGATTTCTTCATGCAAGTCCCCATGCAAGAAGGTGGATTTAACATCCATCTGATGGACTTCCCATTTGAAAGAGGC